>ML809272.1:193079-212721 GCA_009831015.1 Picea engelmannii | reverse complement strand
CTCATAAACCATTATGTTTCTGTGTGCCTAGATGGTGTCACCATATTTTCAAGAAAAATATCAGACCACTTATCTCATCTGAGAAGTGTATTAGAACAATGTCAAAAATATGGCATTTCCCTTAATCCAAAAAAGTTGGTTTTAACTGTTGATCAAGGAAAGTTACTTGGATTTATAGTTTCAAAAAATGGCATGATGATAGATCCTGAGAGGACTCAAGCCATAGATAGTATGTTACCACATACATCTAAAAAATCTGTGTAGTATTTTCTTGGGAGGATCAATGTCCAAATATTTGTTCCTAGATTCTATGAAATAGTAAGGCCATTGCAAAACATAATATAAAAGGATGTTGTTTTTTCTTGGGGTCCCCAGGAAAAACATGATTTCAAAATAATTACTAAATCCATATCATAAGAACCAACTATGATGAGCTCAGACTCTGAATTTGTTTTTACCCTTTACACTTTTTCCTCTAACACCTCTTATGTTGTTGTCCTTACCCAAAAAGGCAATGAAGATCATGAGATTCCCATCTCATTTATGAGCTCCATCTTCAAAGGAGGATAATTAAATTATCCATCATTAGATAAACAATCCTTTGTTGTCTTCAAGGTAGTGAAACACATTAGATAATACCTGCTGAAATCCAAAACCAAAGGTATTGTTCCTTATCTAACAGTTAGGAACCTGTTAGTCCAAAAGGAACTCGGGGAGAAGAGAGCTCGTTGGATGACAAAACTTCAAGAGTACGAACTTGAAATCAAAACTTCCCAAATTGTTATAGGGAAGGGTCTATGCAAATTAGTTACCAAATCTACATATACACTTGATGAAGATTCTAATTCAATAGACCAAGGATTTTTCTATCAAAATGATCATTCATGTGTTCAAATTGCTCCTGATTCATGGTATGTTGATATTAAATATTTTTTGGTGCATGGAACATCTCCTCAACATCTAGATATGAGGAAAAATAGAGCATTAAGGCTTAAATCATCTCCTTTTAAACTTGTCAATAAAATTCTCTTTAGAAAAATATTTGATGGAGTTTTATTGCGTTCTTTAGAAAAATATGAATTTGAAAATGTCTTAACTCAGTTACATTATGGACATGCAGGAGGTCACTTTGGAGGAGATGCCATTGCTCACAAAGTAATTAGGGATTGGTATTAATGGCCAACATTGTTTAGAGACACTCATTCCATCACTCGCAAATGTCAAATGTGCCAAAAGGAAACAAACAGAGTAAATACTGTTTATTTTCCTTTGCAACCTGTCACATTCAATGTGCCATTTCAGTAGTGGGGTGTGGACGTCATCGGGCCAATTAATCTAGCCTCATCTCTCCAGCATAAATTCATCCTCATAGTGATAGACTACTTCACCATATGGGAGGAATCTATACCTCTAGAAGTGGTTAATATCAATCAGGTGATATCGTTCCTTGAAACTCATATTATTACCTGTTTTGGTATTTCAAAATATTTAGTGTTCGACAATGCATCTTACTTTTATTCTGTGGACTTAAATGTTTATGCTTTGGAGAAAGGAATCAAACTAAAGTGTTCGGATAACTATTACCCTCAAGCAAATGGACTGGTTGAATCAACCAATAAAAACCTTATTAAAATTCTTAAAAGAGCAATGTCAGATAATCATAAAAATTGGCATACTACCTTATTCAATGTGTTATGGGTTGATAGGGTAACCCCCAAATAAGCCATTGGTAATTCCAAATTTTCCTCATTTATGGAAGAGATTTCATCCTCCCTCCAAATATCATATTACCTTCACTTCAATTATCTCAAAAAGTTTCGGAAGAGGGATGTCCCACTATAGAGGACCATATCAATGCCTTGCTAAAAATTGAAGAGACTAGAGCAAAGGAAAACATAAGTTGGACCAACATCAACAAATATTTAAGTATTGGTTTGATGAAAAATCTTCCTCTGATAGAAACTTTAACGTAGGAGGCCTGGTTCTTAGGTGGGATAAAGCTCACGAGGATAAGGGGGAACACGCTAAATTCCAAAATATCTGGCTAGGACCATTTATTGTTATAGAAAAAATGTGTCCTATCTCTTTTCGATTGCAAACACTGGAAGGATAGTTGGACACCTTTCCTGTGAATGGTCAGGTTTTCAAGAAATACTTTTCATGATTTCCTTGAAGGAGATCAAGCTGTAAATATTAGTGTGTCATGTGTTGTATTTGTTTTTGGGCTTCTATTCTTGTTTGGATTTCTTTGGTTTATTCTACATGTGTTTTATTGATCTATCCTTCTGACTTTTCACTCTGCCTATTTTAAGATTGTTCTTTATGACGAAATCTTACACAAGATATTACCCATTGTTGAATTTCAAAAGACCTTGGATGGTTAATCTCCGGTTTTGAAACATAAAAATATTTTTAGTTATGTTGGTCAATTAGTTTTCTATGATTGTTCCCATTCCTCCTCACTTTTCATATTTAATCTTCTTTTAAGAAAGTTCACTTTTAAGGGAATCAACCTCTGGAAAACTAAATTGATATTTTATAATTATAGAAATCTTAAGACTTCTTACGCCATCCATGTTCTTAAGGAACTATTTGGATCAACTTCCCCATATTCTATATAATCTCTTAATAAAATTTTTAACTATACACCATGGTTGGATCACCTATATGTTGATAATAAGAATATATGATTCTGACTGAAGGATGGGAGGTCTCGTCATGAGTTGACCTATCATGATCATAAAATTTTATGAAAGTGACATTACCATCGTTGGTCACCAAGTGAGGGTAATGGATTTAAATATTACGAATAAAAGACAATATTTATCATTAAGAGATGACTTTTTCACCTTCATGGTCCTCTATGGATGACACTAGCATCAACTGGTTACCAAGCCAGGGTACTGGCCTCCAGTTAGTTTCCAAATTATTGAATGAAATAAATTTAATAACTTCAAGAATGGTCCAGCATGTGTTCATAACTATTGGATGGGATTAAAGTGTCCAAATAGGTTAAAAGGTATCCTTCTTGAGGATATAGACACCTCCTGGCAGTAGTGGCCATGCATGTGGTATCGAAGTCATTCCAAAAAAATGTTATGCCTCATTGATTAGACAGTCTTTTCCAGATTTATATTCCTTTAAATTTTATTGTTTATGTGCATTTCCCTGAGTTTATGAACTATGATGGAAACAATTTACATATTTATGCACCTGTAGAACTAAACATAACACTATAAAGACCAGGGATGATACTTTCTTGAAGTAGTTTGAAAGTATTATAGTTTGGTACTTATTATCTTTTATCCTTCATAATGAAAGGTTGCAGATTAGTGTAGAGAAAATTTCTTCACCTAGTGAGTTGCCATTTTTTTTCCTCCAAACCAACACCCTTTATTTTTTAAATAAAAAAAAAAGGTAACCCCTCAAAATTGATTCTCATTGGACAATCCTCTATGTATTTTAATTTCACCAGAATGTTGATAAATGCTTTCCCAATGTTACACTGTGTTGATTCTATTTTTTAGTGACTTTGCAATATTCTTTGTTGGGAATTTAGATGTTTACTTAATATGGCAAGTATACACAACTCCTCCTTCACTATTTCTCTTCAATATGTTTGAAATCATAATAATTCTTAATTTCATGACTCGAAGAATGCAATTAAGAAGTATTTTCATCCAAACTAAGCTTCTTGCATGGAGATGTTATATTTATAGGGATATTTATTTACTTTTTATATCTCTTTGGTCATTTGGCCTAAGACGTGTTTTTCTCTTGACCTCGATCTACTAAATCAAGAATGGTATTACCAACCTTTCTTGACTTAGTTTTCATTTACATAATTTTTCTCTTGAAAACGTTTGGCCACAATTGGTTTATCATCCTACATTAAGGCTTTGATATTTTTATGTTAATGTCATATCAAAACCTTGAAATTGATCAAAGTGATGAATACATGTTTTAATAATCACCACCTTTTCATTCTCATAATGACTTATAGCTTTTCATTAAAGGTGAAACCTAAATGATAGTTTCTAAACCCTCGTCAAAACCTTGATCATATTTGAATATTTCACTAGGTTCTTATGAGCATATTGAAAGTCTTGAATTCTTTACACTTATGGTCATACTATAATATTTTTAAATACATGTTGTATTAAACCCAAAATTAAACTTATGGGAGAGTGAGTCCTTTTGATATGATGATATAATGATAATCAACTAGATCGTGCCCCTGTCATGACTTAGGGTTTCAGTAGTTCGTGGCAGGTATAGGGAATAACATGGGTCATTCTTTGACATACACTATTGTCTTGAAACTTGCAAACATCCTCGTGGGTTATCATTATTTTAAGTGGCTTCTTGGTTTACCCTTACATCAGACCCCTGAACTAAAAACCTCAATCATCATGATATTTTGTGTCGATTTCACTTGCCCCAATACTACGGCTTGATCTCAGTTTAGGTCGTATACTCACCCTGCTCCACAGTTAGCATTGACTTTATTGAATCTTACCTAGCCATTATCATTCTAATCGACTACATGGAAACAGTGGTTAGAGCCGATCGAAACGGCCGTGAAACCATACAGGCATATGATGACATTTCAAATATGGTTTCGAGAGTGGGTTGGGTGATCTTCATTCATGCCTTTAAGGGCCCTAACGTAAAAGTAGCCAGGCATTTTTCACAGTCTTTTAATGGAAGGAGGGCATGAGTTAGAGATTTAGAGCTATTTGTAGATGAAACCTTCATAGAAGAGGCAACATAGTTGCTTCCTGAGGGTAAGAGGTGGTTGAAAAATGATCCAGTAAAGAAAATCCCCTAGAACCAACTCTTGGCATCAAATAGTTCACGTTATAATATTAAAGGTATGTCTATCCATTTCCTTAAGATAAAATGGTAGAATTTTATATATGTGATCAAATAATTTATCACCTGTGAGGGATGATATAGTCTAGTATTTTATTTCCACATTCAGTTACTCATGGTGTTTTTAGGGTTTCATCTAAATTTTCCATTTTACCTATTGAAAAGTTTATATAAGATGGAAAAATTCTATCAAGGAGAATTACAAAATCCTGAGACCAACTTATTCCACCATGGCTTAATTCGTATGTTGATAGAATATCAACTTGGTTGAACAGGGGATACATGGGACGCCTTTATAACACGAAATAATTTTCTAGAGAAACCCTCACCATTACCATAAAGTCATGGACAGGGATGTCCTGAGAATTCTCAGTTACCTAGGGTTTGTATTGAATGAATTTCCCATCATCATCAACAAAAACCTCCCAGTTGTCTTGGATATAAGGGATGAGGATATTAGGCTTGAGTTTCATTTGAACCCTACTCAAATTTCTCTCAGTATACACCTCAAGCAATTCAACCAAATAGACCTCAAGGAAAATTCAGTTAGCCAAATGAATTCTTGCATCACTCATGGTGTGACTAAGGAAGGGGCAACTCATCCTAAATCTCGTAATAATTAAGTCACTTATGTATAATTTCACTTCGACTTAGGATATTTAAGTCAAAAGTGAAATTTGGTCATTTCAGCCTAAAGTGACAATTAATTCACAAAGTGGGTGAATTAATAAACATAAAGTGAAACTATGGAAACTTAAGTAAAGTGGGTTTTTGAGTGAGATTGTTTTTGAATGATCTGAACCATTGATTGGACTTGAGATGGGATGATCTCAATGTTCTAGATTTTAGGTTTCATTATGCATCCTAAAGGAGGGCACAAGAGGCCAAGGAGAGGCCATTCACTCATTTGTTCACTCCAAGAGTTTGAGAGAGAGAAAGAGCATGAGGTTTCAGGAAGATGGAGAGGAAATATTGGGAACCTACTTGCATGGAGGGCTAATGGAGGCTTAGTTCCATGTTTATTTAATGAGGAGCTTCTACATCTGAGGAGGGCACACTTGTGGAGGAGGGTGCATTAGCAGTGGGGATGTATTAGACTTGTCAGATTGTAGTGAGGTTTGTTTTAGAAGGAGTCTACTCATAAGTATCAGTGAATTGTGGAGGGGTTTCTAGATGAGATATTCCAGTTGGCATCTGGCTTCATTTCAGTGGTCTTAGCATCACTTCTGAGGGGTGCACTATCCTAGGGAGCTCTTCCTTCTTTTGGAATTGTATTTCATCTTGGATCAAGATTCTATTGTAACAATTTCATCTATATTTTGTACTTTTTTTATTCCACCATCTATTTTCCTCATATATAAACATATATTCCAAACTGGTTTTCCCCGGGGGGGTTTTATCCAGGGTCATGTTGACCAAAAATACCTATGTACAATTTCATGTGTGTTAGAGTGTAGAACTTATTTTCTTTCAGTTGTAAATATCTCTAGGTGTGTTACATTTATTTTAGTATGCATGTGTTAACCCTTGGTGACTAAAAGTGCATGCTAGAGAACCTAAAATTATGAATGTAACCATAACAAATCAACAAGAAGTTCTTGAACTATTGGCTATCCTAAAACAACAGCAAAATGTTAAGAACCTGAATAGATCTACAAATATAATCACAAAAAATACTAAATACACAATAGATCCACAAAACAATATAGAAGAAACCACACTTTATTATTACCAAACCCTTGAGGTAGGGCAACACAATACAATGGATCCTATTATGGAAGGGATCCTCTCCTGTTCACTTGCCTCTTCGAGGGGGCTTCCTCCTAATGATATTTAGCTCCAAATACAATACTTCTCTTCATGTCCCATTACATTGCTTGAACCTCCTTATATAGTGCTACCATCACCTAAGAACATTCTAGAGGAGGAATCTTCTAGAAGTAGAACCTTCTAAGAAATCCTCTTACATTTATTATATATAATTACCCATTTATTTTATCTAACTACAATAATGGGTCTTATTTAATAATAGAGTGGACCTAGTCCACCTTACATTGAATGGCCTCCATTATTATCACTATGGGCCCTCTGCCCCCCCCCACTACCTCTCTATCTACCTTACATTCCATCCCCCTTATGAAAGCGTTGTCCTTAATGCTTGAAGTACAACCATATACCAGGGTCTCCTGGATAAGTGTGGACCATATTAATGAAGTAGACTAGAGAACCAGGGTCCCATTGAGAAATGCTAGCCACCATGATGAAGTAGTCCAACTTCCATTGTAAACTAGGGTCCCATGTCCAATTGCTCATGTGAACCCCACATGGAAGATATCGACACCTAATAACCAACTGAAAATGATGCTCCCAATACTGACACCTATCATGTTGATCCAAATAAGAATATCCATCCACATAGTGGGAGATGAGAAAATATGAATCTGGAAGGAACAATACCATTGTAGAATATGCAGACTCGACGTTGGTAACTATCTCCTAATGTGGGACATTGATGTTCTCTACAAAAGGTGGAGTAGAGTCATCAAATAAAATATGAAAGTGGTTGTCATCCCAAAAATGACAACTATCCATATACCAATAATCATAATCGTCCTAAAAATCATACCAAGCATATATTTCTTGATTATATTCATCCCTGATGTCTTCCATAAGAAATCTCTCCTTCATGTTATCCAATGAATCTTGAATACTACGAAAACTATCATTGAGGTCACCTGCAAGGTCATGCAATCTAGCATCCAATGTATCATAGAATTGGGATTTGAATGCTTCAGTAATTTGTAGAATTTATTTGAGGGTTTGAGAGGAAATAGCCATCTGATCACCCTATGAACTCTTTGATCCCACAACCGTCATGAAAAAACCCAAAAAATAGAACAATAAGTTACGACAGAAAATTGCAACTTTTTCTGGAAAAACCCTAAAAAACTGTTGAATTTAAAATGTTCATAACTTCACTTCTCGGACTCTGCTTTGGATGATTGTTTTTTTGAAATTGGGTGAAATTGTGAGATTAAATCATATGTTTAATTTGTTTGGGAAAATTTGGCCTTTCTCTGCTGAAAAAATAAAATAAAAAATCTTGCTGTCGTCCAGCGGAAAAACCCTAAAAATTTGCAGATTTTAAAACTTCAATATCTTGACTTCCCGGACTCTGTTTCAGACGATTTTTTTTTCAACTTGGGTTTTTTTATGATAGGAAATCAGATATTCAACCCATTTATTCAAATTTTTCATAAAATTATACTGAAAATTTATGGAATATCGCGACCCTCTTTTTTTCTTCTCAAAAAAAAAGATCTGCAAAAAAAAATAAATATTTGCCCACAATGTCTGCCAAGAAAAGTGCTCTGATACCACTTGTTAAGAAGCTAAATAGATATAAAAATATAATCACCAAAAATACTAAATAAACAATAGATCCACAAATCAATATAGAAGAAACCACACTTTATTATTACCAAACCCTTGAGGTAGGGCAACACAATACAATGGATCCTATTATGGAAGCGATCCTCTCCTGTTCACTTGCCTCTTCGAGGGGGCTTCCTCGTAATGAGCTTCAGCTCCAAATACAATAATTCTCTTCATGTCCCATTACATTTATTGAACCTCTTTATATAGTGATACCATCACCTAAGAACATTCTAGAGGAGGAATCTTCTAGAAGTAGAACCTTCTAAGAAGTCCTCTTACATTTATTATATACAATTACCCATTTATTATATCTAACTACCATAGTGGGCCTTATTTAATAATATAGTGGACCTAATCCACCTTACATTGAATTTCCTCCACTATTATCACTATGGTCCCTTTGGGCCCCCCCACTATCTCTCTAGCTACCTTACATTCCATCCCCCTTATGAAAGCGCTGTCCTCAATGTTTGATGTACAACCATATACCATGGTCCCATGGATAAGTGTGGACCATAGTGATGAAGTAGACTAGAGAACCAGGGTCCCATTGGGAAATGGTATCCACCATGATGAATTATTCCAACCACCATTGTAAACCAGGGTCCCATGTCCAATTTCTCATGTGAACCCCACATGGAATATATCGGCACCCAATAACCAACTGAAAATGATTCTCCCAATACTGACACTTATCATGTGGATCCAAATAAGAATATCCATCCACATAGTGGRAGATGAAAAAATATGAATCTGGAAGGAAAAATACCATTGTAGAATATKTAGGTTGGACGTTGGTAACTAGCTCTTGATGTGGGACATTYATGTTTTCTACAGAAGGTGGASTAGAGTCATCAAATAAAATACGAAAGTAGTTGTCATCCCAGAAATGACAACTATCCATATACCAATCATCACAATCGACCTCGAAATAATACCAAGAATATATTTMTTTATTATATTCATCCCYGATGTCCTCCATAATAAATCTCTCCTGCATGTTATCCAATGAATCTTGAATACTACRAAAACTATCATTGAGGCCATCTGCAAGGTCATGCAATCTAGCATCCAATGTGACATAGAATTGGGATTTGAATGATTCAGTAATTTGTAGAATTCCTTTGAGAGTTTGAGAGGAAATATCCATATGAGCACCCTATKAACTCTTYRGKCCCACRRCCATCATGAAAAAACCAAAAAAATAGAACAATAAGTTACGGCAGAAAATCGRGACTTTTTCTGGAAAAACCTTAAAAAACTGTTGAAATTAAAATGTTCATAACTTCACTTCCTGGACTCCRTTTCAGCTRATTGTTTTTTTGAAATTGGGTGAAATTGTGAGAGGAAATCAAATGTGTAATTTTTTTRGGAAATTTTGGCCTTTYTCTWCTAAAAAATAAAATACAAAATYYMATCGTCGTYYATTGAAAAAACCCTAAAAAWTTGCAGATTTTAAAACTTCAATATMTTGACTTCCCAGACTCCATTTCAAACGATTTTTTTTTTTCAACTTGGGTTTTTTTCTGAGAGGAACTCATATATACAACCTGTTTCTTCAAAWTTTTCACARAAATATACCGAAAATTTCTGGAATATCGYGACCCTATTTTTTCTTCTCCAAAAAAAMAAATCTGCAAAAATAAAAAATATTTTCCTACAATGTCTGCCAAGGAAAGTKCTCTGATACCACTTGTTAAGAACCTGAATAGATCTACAAATATAATCACCAAAAATACTAAATAAACAATAGATCCACAAASMAATATAGAAGAAACCACACTTTATTTTTACCAAACCCTTGAGGTAGGGAAACACAATACAATGGATCCTATTATGGAAGGGATCTTGTCCTGTTCACTTGCCTYTTTGAGGGGGATTCCTCCTAATGAGATTMAAMTCYAAATACAATAMTTCTCTTCATGTCCCATTACATTKCTTGAACCTCTTTATATAGTTCTACCATCACCTAAGAACATTCTAGAGGAGTAATCTTCTAGAAGTAGAACCTTCTAAGAAGTCCTCTTACATTTATTATATATAATTACCCATTTATTATATCTAACTACCATAGTGGGTCTTATTTAATAATATAGTGGACCTAGTCCACCTTACATTGAATGGTCTCCACTATTATCACTATGGGCCCTCTGGGCCTCCCCACTACCTCTCTAGCTACCTTACACAAAACCTTCATTGACAGTTGAAACTTAAGCCAACTTGAGGTCCAAGATAGACCTAGTTGGCAACTTGATAGGACCTGGAAAATCTTCATGGCATCATAGATGAGGTGGCTGATTTTTGAACAATTTGGACAACATATGAGTGGGTTGTTATAGACATATTCTTGACAGATTTTGTGGACAACCATTGACAGTGTTTAGTGGCTTCTTGTTGGCATAATTTTGTAGAATATTATTGAGCAGTTTGTGCATAGTTTGGACAACCTCTTTTCACACCTACAGGGATAGGAGTGAGGTTGTATTTCATGAACTCTTTTCACGCCTATATTTCTAGGAGTTAGGTCAGATTTTTCTTGCCTCTTTTCACACTTGTGTTGATAGGAGTGAGGCAGCATTCCTTTGAGGTTTGAGCATCATTTGGAGTGCAGTTTGGAAGACATGTCAGTATCTCATATGCATGTGGAGGACAGGCTAGCTGGGGCTAGAAATTGGTCACCTTGGAAGGCAAGGATAGTCTTTGTCTTAGAGGACCTCAAACTATGGGACATAGTTGAGGCACCTTTTCAAGTTATTCCTGTTACTTCTCCCTTCTTGTTGGCACATTTCAGGAAGAGGAAAAACAAGAAAAAGAGGACCATTTGTCATGTAGTACGGGATCATATCATTCCCTACTTGACTAGGAATACTTATGCATATCATATGTGTGAATATCTATGCAAGTTGTATGAGAGATCTAATGAGAACCAGAAGTTGGTTCTTCATGATTGACTCAGGGGAATTCTCATGCTCAATGATGAGTCATTTACTTCTTTCCTTGGTAGATACACCTATATCAGAGACGATATTGGAGTTGTCGGAGAGGTGGTGAACCCCAAATCTATGGTCAGGGAATCTTTGAATAGCTTTACCAAACCTTGGGGTCCATTCGTTCACGACATTTTTTCCAGGGAGGTTATGCCTACATGGGAGAGGATTTGGGATGAATTCATCCAGGAGGAGACTAGACTTGTAGCAGAGGCCTCTGGACAGAAACAACAACAACAGTCAAGTTAGGGTGATGAGGATATTTCTCTTTAGACAAAGGGAAAGAAGAATATGGATTGGGGAGGTCGGCAGGGTCCCAAGTTTGGGGCCCCACCATAGGGAGGAGAGAGAAGTAGTGGGACAAATAGAGACATGTGCACAATGAGATGATTTTCTTGTGGAGAGATGGGTCACTATGAAGGACAATGTCTTGAGAAGAAGAAGAATCAAAAGGATGTGTTAGCAATGAAAACAGAGGAGATAGAGTTCAATGAGCAGTTTGTGAGAGAGTGTGTATTTGTGACTACTTTATTTGTTGTTACACCATCTAGAATTAGGTGGGGAGACAAAATTGAGGAGGACCAACTAACTCGTAGAAGTGATTTAGAGGGAGATCAGACTCAGTTTCCTTGGACACCATCTTCAAAGGGGGTGTTTGGTCCACTCAGGATAACTTCAGTTTCAGAGTTGCCAAGAAGACAGAGAGTTGGTGCTACAAATTCAAAGCATCATAGATTGATAAGGAGGAGGAGCAGGGCACCACAGAGGCTTGAGCCTCACTTGGCTATAGATACTGTCAAATCAGGTTTTGGATCCACTTCAGGTGGAAGATACTTGGAAAGAGGCCAAGTTGAGGATGTTGGTGAGATGTCGAGATATAGGTGCTCTTGGTGAGATACCAAGAGGGGGAGAATCTTGGTCAGATGCCAAGAGAGTGACTCTTGGTGAGATGCTAAGAGTAGTGACTGTTGGTGAGATGCCAGGAGGTAGAAATCCTTGGTGGGAGACGAAGGTGGAGATCTCTGGTGTGATGCCAAGATCTAGGTGATCTTGGATAGGTGGAGAGACACTTCCATATATAAATCATGCAGACTGAGAAGATTTGTGTCATACTACTTTCATTGATCAGGGTACAACCATACTCACCGAGTATATGCCAGGAGGCAACCATATCCACTATAGGGATGATATTGGTGGTGACAAGCACTTTCCTCGGTAAGAGGGAGTGTTTAGATTTGGGTACCTTGGAAAGTGGTCCCCTTGTGTTTGTAAGCTTCTAAACACATGAGGGAAGTACTTTGTACCTTGTACCATGTACTTTATGTCTAAATTCACTTTAACTTAGGGATTTAAGTCAAATGTGAAATTTGGTCATCTATGCCTAAAGTGACAATTAATTCACAAAGTGGATGAATTAATAGACATAAAGTGAAACTATGGAAACTTAAGTAAAGTGGGTTTTTTAGTGAGATTCTTTTTGAGTGATCTCAACCATTGATTAGACTTGAGATGGGATGATCTCAACGGTCTATATTTTAGGTTTCCTTATGCATCCTAAAGGAGGGCGCAAGAGGCCAAGGAGAGGAAATTCACTCATTTGTTCACTCCAAGATTTTGAGAGAGATAAAGAGCATGAGGTTTCAGGCAGAGGGAGAGGAAATTTTGGGTGCATACTTGCATGGAAGGCTCATGCATGCTTAGTTCCCTATTTATTTATTGAGGAGCTTCTACATTTGAGGAGGGTGCACTTGAGGAGGAGGTTGCATCAGTAGTGGGAAGGTATTAGAGTTGTCAGATTGCAGTGAGGTCTATTTCAAAGGGAGGATACTCATCAGTATCAGAGTATTGTGGAGGGGTTTCTAGATCAAAGCTTGTTGGCTTCTAGCTATATTTCAGTGGTCTTGGCATCATTTCTGAGGGGCACACCATCCTAGGGCGCTCTTCCTTCTTTTGGACTTGTATTTTATGTTGGGTCAAGTTGTTATTGTAACAGATTCATCTATATTTTGTGCTTTTTGTATTCCACCATCTATTTTCCTCATATATAGACAAATATTCCAAACTTGTTTTCCTTGAGGGGGGGTTTATCGAGGGTCATGTTGACCCAAAAATACATGTGTACAATTTTATGTGCTAGAGTGTAGAACCATTTTATTTTTAGCTGTAAAGATCTCTAGGTATGTTACATTTATTTTAGTAAGCATGTGTTAATCCTTGGTGACTAAAACTACATGCTAGAGCACCTAAAATTGTGAATGTAACCGTAACAAATCAATAAGAAATTCTTGAACTGTTGTCTATCCTAAAACAAAAACAAAACCTTCACTGATAGTTGAAACTTAGAGCCAACTTGAGGTCAAATACAAACCTAGTTGGCAGCTTGACAGAACCTGAAAATAGAGGGAAATGTATCAACAAAATCAACCACTGATAAGATAGTACCAGTGGGAAATGTATATTTGCATATTCTAAAACAATCATCCTATCATCGAGCCATGTGGACATGTTGAACATATTATTGGGTATTTTTTAATAAGTTCTTGATGAAGTCACATACGCATACCTAGGAAGCCACCAATTGTGTATTTTTTATTTCCTGTCCTATTTCAATAACATGTGTGACATATTTAAAGATTTACAAGTCAACCTCCTTCCTCCCCAATTCATACTCATTGCTCTCATGGATTCACTTTCTTAGTAATGTCATTCCACCACACCTGGGGCATTCCCATCTGAGAAATATTTTTGATAGAATGTACAAATCTCTGATCCTATACACAAGATGTTATGAATAAACTCTATAGATGATGATGAAGATAATATAAATGAGCATTCACACACAAGATTGTTATGAAATACAAGAAAAATATATGTGTGTGTATCATAATAATAACCATACTCAATGTGGTATGGACAACAACATCTGTTATAGATTGTGTTTATTTGAATATATCAAGGCTTCCATTTATGGAAATAACTTTGGCCCAAGTTAAGTGCACTATGTATAGTCTTGAATGTCTCGTACAATTATGTATGTGTCATGTAAAGAAAGTGTTTAATGTGGGGTTCATGGTCCCTAGATCCCCTTCTCAATTTAAGTACATATTTTTTGTTGGAAGAAGGCCTAGTGTTTTCATTCCAGAGAGTTTGTACTAGTCCCTTAAATGCTCCAATTAACTTCATGTAAAAACAAGGTATCCTATCAGTGAAGGCCCACAATTTTTTTTTCCACCTATGTTGAGGCTATCTCATCTATTAGAATACTTTTGAATGTTTTTAATATTGCATTTCATGAGATGAGATTTTTTTTGAGAAAATGATGTTTTCTTGTGATCTTGCTAATAATTGATTGTGACAAGACACATTGGCTTGCATTACAGTATTTAGAATGAGTTTTCTTATGAAGTTTTTGAAAACAATCCACAAGGTTTCTAACAAGATGATGTCTTGTTTCTGAAATTTTGACTGTTTTAATGCCTAAATTTCTTCTAACAACGGTCAAACTCCTAGATTTTAAGAAACAAAAAAATAATTGACATTTAGTGAAATCGTATTTTTCTTCAAAATATTCTTTAATAACTTTATATGAATGATAATGAATAGTTTGGTTAGGTAACCTAGCTTCAAGTGATTCTATACCGCTTTCATCTACCTGAATGCATTTAGGATTTATTCGTCGCACACTATTCAGTTTAGGTGGGGACGATGGAACCATATTTTGGCACTCTTTACCTTCCTATTGTGAAGTTACAAACATAACAACTCTTTCCCCTTCAATCACTTTTAGATCAATTCTAGGAGGAGAATGGACATGCCCATGACTAGTTTCTGGAACATTTGATTGTCCAACAAGTGGTTGCACCACAATAAATTCTTCACGAGAAGGTTTTGCACCAGTTTCCTCTCTAATTTCATCCATTGTATAATCATCTTCAAGCAAATCCATCATCATCTGGTCATCCAAAACAACTTGTCTTGATAAAATAGTGATTGGAGGTTCGCTAGAAGTTTGAATTGGATTGGTCTCTACTCAAATCATGTGCTTTTCTTGTGTTGATGGAGGAGAAACAACATCGACATCTATTGCACTAGAATTTGGATTTCCCTCTGCTAAAAGAATGTGATTTTACATACTCAACCTTTCCTTTTCTCTTTCTTCAATTATGATGCATGAGCATCATCAGCAAGTAGACATTGCAGAACAACTCAATGCCTGAGAGCCAATCTAGAGTCTCGAACACTAGCCAGTACTGCAAATATTTTGAAGAGATAGACAACAAAATAGGAAATATCACATGTGTGGAGACAAAATGATCACGCGTGACTTGGGAGCTTAACCCTAGTCTCAATGTAACCGCAAATAGATAGCAGTTAGTTTGTTTGTTTTGTATAAAGAGAGATTTTGTACGCCCAAAAGAGGGGTTATGAGAATTATGAGAAAGTAGGAATATCAGAGTAGTAGTTGTTGCTTTGATTTTAGCTGTAACCATTTTCTTGATTTTGAATGAAGATAACAGAGAAAAATTGATCCAATGTATGGTGTGAATAGTGTTTGCAATTTCTTTGTTGTTTTCTTAATCCTTTCAAGAATGAATGAATCTTGATACGAGTGTATGTAGCTATGAAATGCTGGCATAATAAATTAAATCGATTTTCTTCATGAGCCAGTGCAAGGTGTGCACACAGTCCACAAGGAGTGCATTGACAGGTTCTGTTTCGACTCGTAAAGCTCAGAAGAAATAGTGTAAGACTTTCTTTGCAGGAAGTGTAAAGATACTTTCGCAAGGAGTGCACAGTTGTCGCAAGAACTAAAATCTTATGTAAAGATCCATTGAAAAGAGTGCATAGACCTGGAATTCAGTGAAGAGTCGAAGTGACATTGTAAAGAAGTCGAAGGACGAGAGAAGAAGAATGCCAGGAAGGAGAGAAAGGATTATTTTCAAGAACCTTTCGATATGAGTTTGACGAATTTCCCAAAAAAAAAAAAAATCTTGCGAGATCGAAATCTTTGGAGATATCAAGCTCAGGAGGAGTATCACTTTCCAAGAAGTGCAAACAAGATCCAAGAAATGGAATCGCAGGAAGGATAAAGGTCAAAGCCTTTAAATACTTTCAAAAATATTCTAAGCCTGAAGAAAGCTTTAGCTCAGAGGGAAGATCTGGACCATTCGATCAGCGTCCATACAACAAGGAGCAAGTACAAAGGAGGAAAGATCTCAATTGTTTGATCTATGCGAAAGCAGATTGTAGCCGTTTGATCAAGGTAAAGTGCACTAACATTAAAGTTTTGAACGTAAACAGGAGGAACACAGTCATGAAATCCAGAAATCATCGGAACCATCCATCATGATAGGATACATGGTGAGAGATCAACATTTCTCTGACTTGCAAAGTGGAAAGGTGAAAGAGAAGATTTGTGAGGATTCGTGAAGTGCGAACTGACGAAAATATCATAGTCGTTGATTGTTTTGAAATCATCGAGATCGTCCCTTGACAAGGAGGACACATGGCGAGAGATCAACATTTCGCTGACTCGTGACTTGAAGGAGTCAAAGGTTGAGTCGCGAGAACTTACGAAATGTGGAATCGCGACATGATCTAAGCTGTCAGTTTGAGAAGAGATCTAGACCGTTGAACATCTAAGGAGATGACTTGTGAAGTGTGAAATCATGAGACGTAAAATCACGAAATGAAAAATCGTGAAGTGGTCAAAAGATCGGCCCACGGTCATAGCGAAGGGCCACATCAGTGAAGGGAAATAGAGGGGCTAGCATGCACTAGGCTCTTGTCAGGATTTTGGAAGTTGGGAGAGTCAGAGTGACTCACATGCAAAGGCCCGATACGTGAAGTCATGATGCACCTTTCGATAAGGCGACTGGTCACAACCTTAGTCACATAAAGGGAGGGGTTTAACCAGGAGAGTTAGCATCTAAACATGCTGAAGCTTAATGGCATTAAGGAGAAAGACGTGAGTTCCATATAACCTTTTCTCTAAGGGAAAGAGGGTATGTTAAGTGGATTTGAGGTTCTTGAGGGCCTAAGAGTCAATTAGACTCATTTTCTTGATCGATCCTAGACCGGGAGGTCACGCATTCCTTAGGAGAGAAGGGGGGTCTGCATCAAATTACCTTTTTCATGGGTTTTTATTTCCTTAAATAATTTCTACCTCGATTTTGTAGGTTTCCCATGTTTAAAGAGAACGATTTCCTTCCAAGTACACCACAACAACAAAAACCATTTCCTTTCCACTGAAAATTGTCTTCCAATTACACAAATTTGTCTTCAAGTACACCACAAGACCAAAAGTGTCTTTCAATTATACAACAAGACAAGAAATTTATTCCAATTATATAACAAGACAAGAAATTTATTCCAATTATACAACAAGACAATAAATTTCTTCCAAGTACACCAAAAACCCAAAGGTGCCTTCCAAAACTTGTCTTCTAATTATACAACAAGACATAATTTTCCTTCCAAATACACAACAAGATAAAGTTTTGGTTCCCACTAACAATTGTCTTCCAATTACACAACAAGACAAAATTTTGTTTTCTAATGAAACACGGAAAAAAAACATGTTTCTTATTGTTGTTTATGCATGCATATGTTGGGATGATGTCGCATTTTTGGGAGAGAAAAATGATGAGAATTGTGCCTCATATCCATGTCTAGCAAGAGCACCCATGCATTATAGAAACACATGCATGCTCCTGGAACACATGCACACTCCTGTTGGACAAGGATATGAGGCACGCAAAATTCCCAACCTCATTTATTTCTACTCACAAGAGAATGTGCATACTATGAATGAAATAGATAGATAATTTGTTGTATGGCCCCTATAACTTTATGAATAAATGTGTAGAGGGTCTTGGGTAGAACTAGGACCTAGGGATTAGGATTGAAAGTGATTTGAGGCATAGAGAAGTGGTCAGAGTGTCCTCAATAAGAGGTATAGGAATAGGGCACTTAGGGCTTGGGTGTGGAGGGATTTAAGGGTAGGTTATATGTGTGGGCCTAGGTTTAGATTGATTTAGGGCCAAAGTGGAGAAAGGTTCCAACGCTTAGAGGGGGATAGTAGTGGAAGAGAGGGAGTGATTGATATAGGAGGAGAGTGAGTGAGTGAGAGTGAGAGTGATATGGAGAGAGAGAGAAGGAGGTAGAGTAAGGTAAAGAGAGGGGCAGAGGGATAAAGAGAGATAGTGGGAGGGAAGGGGAGAGAGAGTGAGAGAGAGAGACGGAGGAGGGAGAGAGAGAGAGAGAGGGAGGGAGGGAGAGAGTGGCAGAGGGGGAGAGATAGGGGTAGAGAGAGAGAAAGGGTAAGAGAGAGAGACTGACTGAGTGAAAGGGACATATGACTTTTTGGAGGCGTGGATGCAGTAAAATCATGGTACAAATTTTGGGAGGCTTGTATTTAATTATGATTACTATGATATTTTATTGTAATGAGGTGACAAAAATGTGTGAGAAGGGGAGAGGGAGAGAAGTGGAGGGAGGGAGAGACACAATAAGATATGTCATTTTCATTTTGAATGGCACCATTTTCTATGCCCCTCTTTCTCTCTCCCTCCCCCCCTCTTTCTCTTTTACCCTCCCTCTCTCTCTCTCTCTCTCTACCCCCTCCTTCCCATAGTGTTATCTATTCTCGTGTTAACCTTAAACCGTATATCAATTTTCAATTCCCTTGGATTGGAGGGGATGGTTATCATGGGATGGAGCCATTTATTTACACTTGAAATATGTATATGGAATTCATTTAACTCATGAATTTTCTCATAAATAAGAAGAATTCGAAAACTAGAGTCTATGGGTCTAACATTGTCAATGTAACATAGGGGGATAAGTCAGGTATGTAAGGTTCATAAGGGTTTCTCTCTTTACCTATATATACCTCATTTATCTCTCTCTCATCCTCTTCCTCTCACTTTCTCTCTACAACCCTCTCTCTCACCCTATTCCTCTCACTCTCATGATCTCTCTCTTTGACCCTCTTTCTCTCTCCCTCTCTCTCTCCACCTTGTCTTGCCTCCCTCTTTCTCTCTCTAGCCCCCCTCTCTCTCTACACTTCTACAAAGGGAGAATATAAAGAGGGGGGATAGAGAGGGGGAGAGAGAAAGAGGGGGAGAGAGAAAGAGGGGGAGAGAGAGAGAGGGGGGGTAGAGAGAGAGGGAGGGGGGTACACTCAGTGATAGAGGGAGGTGGATACAGAGTTGGGGGGAGAAAGGGATATATGTAGAAGAGAGGGAAAGGAAAATATAGAGAGATTAGGGGAGGGAGGGAGAGATCCAGGAAGAGTAGAAAATAGGTCGAGAGTGAGATGGGGAGAGAGAGGGGGGGGG
>ML809272.1:170692-184958 GCA_009831015.1 Picea engelmannii | reverse complement strand
AGAGTCTTATAGGAGAGGCAATATGATCTTGAAGGGAGAAAGCATTTTGGAGGAGGGACTGGATTTCTGATTGGCATATTTTTCTGGTGGGGGGGGAGTTTGATTTTGGGGGGTTTTGGTGAACCATTGCAGGGGGGCACTGGGTTGCTAGGGGTTTTGGGCATGGGGGGCAGGATTCCTTATGGCATCCTGGAGCTAGGGAGCCGGACAAGCTGCTCCTAGCTGGCTGGGTGGTTAGTCAGCTTGGGCAGAGTTTGGTCAAGCAGCAGGCTGGGCAACACATTCAGAAAGGACAACCAGCTCAGTAGGAATTAGCATCAGAGAAGAGGTATTTTTATTATGTTAAGTAATTCGTATTCTATTATGAAATTGTTGTTCATTAATTAATTTAACATGCTTATATGTTGAATGAAAGAAATTACTTAGTCTTTCTGTGTAGAAGTAATCTTATCTGTTTCAATTTATGGATTTTAATAGACTTAAATTAATTTGGTCCCTACACATGGTATCAGATCCCTGGTTCAAAATATGGAGCCAAGGGCCTACCTACCCACCCAGAAATCTAAACAAACCCCACCCAGAAATTTAAACAACCTTCAAACCCTTTAATTAGATGAAAGTCTGAGCTCCAAGCTCCACCTCCACCTAGCTTGCAAGCCAAAGAAAAAAAACACTTTTTTTAGTTACACAGATCTATATATAAACAAGCCTTTTTAGATGAACTATGCGTTGCATCATTTGCCAATAATTCCTCTTCTAAGGTTAATCAAATTACATTTATAACATAAATTACTTATGATGATGTTTTCAGACCCGTTACCTAAAAACTTCATAGATTAAAATAAAAAATACAAAATACAAAATACAAAATAGTAGCCAAGTCTATCAACAACAAACAACTCCAATCCTAGTGCCACTACTAATTTGTCTAGACAAGGAGTCAAGAATCCAACATTTAGAGTGGATGGCACACTTTGTTCTATAAGAGCTTCATGGATACTCCCAAAATGTTGGGTAGCTAAAGAACAAACTTCAGTGTATGCTGACATAGAGCCATTGTTCCCAAATAATCCATTAAAGTTAGAATGTTTAGGCTCCTTGTTTTGACCTACATGAGCATTAGATACCAATGGAATTTGCCTCTTTCACCCTCCTAATTCAACTCCAATCGCTAATGCAATACGCCCACTGGCAATTCCATATTCCTTTTTCTTTGTTGTACTGATCTCACCGCTTGGTTGATCCGGTGAAGGTGTCTCAGGGACAATCATTTGACTTTCTCTAAGTGGATCTCTTGAATCAGACCCTCTGCTTAACTGATATCAACAACAAACTGATATCTCTGTAACAACATGTTGATCTCTAGTACAACAAATCTTCTATAAATAACAAAATTACAATAACATCAACAAATTTACCTGTAACGGCTATAGATTCAGCTATGAAAGCAATAGATTTAACTATGAAAAACAATAATTTAGAGCACGAACGAGACTAGGAGGGTGAGGAGGTGGCCGCAACGGCTTTCCTTGGTTTCCCAAGCACAAATCCACATGGAGGGGGAGCCCGCAGGGTTAAGCTAGAGTGCTCTACAAGGTTTATAACAATTCACAAACCAAAAGAGTATTAGACAAACCCAAAATATCATATAGATCACAATCTAGCCAGATAAAGTACATTTGTTCTTAATCACAATGTAAAAATCAATATCAGAAAAGAAAAAAAAATTAGTCTAAGAATGTTATTTGATGAATATGAATCACATGGAATATCAGATAAAATGGACAGCAAAATAGTCCAAGCCATCATGGACAACAGATGTAGTTGCAGATATACTATAGCATATATCCATATTTAGCCTCAGATCTCTCAGCACGGTGAGGTATCAAAATGCGCAAGGTTAATGTTTCCACATCCACAACTTCTTAAAGACTATTTTAAAAAGTTTCCAAAGTAGACAGAAAATTAATAAATTTAATTGCAACAGGGAAGCCATGATATGTCCAAGCTAGAGACTAAAAAGAAAACCTACAAGCCAACACCAGCTTCGAGTCAAACAGGCCACGGCCAAGAGAAGAGCCTGCAAAAGGAATTTTCTCTTGCACTAAAAGCCCAGCGCCACCGCCATACATAGGACCAACGCCCTAGAGCCTGCACAAATTCGTATGAGGAAGGAGCCACAGGATGGCGCCCTCTTGTTCCCAAGCTAGTGCCTGCGCCAAACCACCAGGGAGAAGATTAGGGTTACGAGGATGAAGGTTAGGGTTTAGATAGGGGGGGCACTAGAGGAAGCAGGGCAGGCATGTGGAATCCATGCGTGCCTGCACTTGTTTTTTTTTAATTATTTTTTTTTATTAAAATTTTTATATATTTTATTATTATTTTTTGTGTGTTCGTTTTAAAATTATATTTAAGGTAAAGTATAATCAATTGTTTTAAAATAATTAATTGTTTAAAAAAAAAATTATTTAGTGTAAAGTAAAATTAATTGTTTAAAATAATTAATCGTTTTAAAAAATTATTTAATGTAAATAATAATTAATTGTTTTAAAAATTTATTTAATGTAAAGAATAATTAATTGTTTTAATTAAATTAGTTTAAATTATAATTAGTTGTTTAAATTATAATAAAATTAATTCGACTAAATCAATTAATTAAAACAATTAATTAATTCAACTAATGATTTTAGGGATTAATTAATTAGAATGATTTTATTAATTATAGTGAGTTGCAGCTGGGTAATAGCGAGTAACAGAAAGTGGAATAACAAGATAAATTCGAAGGAGAAAGTACAACAAGTACGGGGACGTAATGAGTTCTCATGAAGCGATATTTTGATCAAATAGATATGCAACTCCACTGCTAGGATTGCCACAGCCATGGGGGAGCAGGGCTTGCCTTGGGCTTCCTCTCCTCCCCATCCTCCTTTGCCACTCCCAAAATATGTTCAAAATCAAATTAAATGGTTTAAACGAAAATTTTAAGGACTTAAACCATGACCCAGGGGGAGGGGGCTTCATGCACGCTAGGAGGGTAAGTTAGAGGAATTAGTGAGTGGGGTACAATGCTAGCATAACTATCAGGCGAAGGAGTCAATAATTTTCTTAGGCGAAGAAATCAAGCTTAGACGCTTTAACCCTAACCTAGCCAATCCCCTAAAGAGAGTAACGTCTGTTTACAGACAAGTAAAAGAAACTTATGCCTAACCCTATTTTCTAGTTTAAGTAGCACCAATTTGAAACATCCTTGAACTCACCCTGACAACTTTGGTTGATGCAGGTTAAATCATATAGGATGGTTAGGACTTGAGGGAATTGAGGCAAGGGAGCACCGTCGTAGGCACCGCCAACATCGCTAGTGCCACCACCACCATCGCCCGAATTATCTTTCATACTGCGCTCTTTGGAGGCCATAAATGAGACTTTAAAGGGGCGACAACCAGCAGGGACCCCCACCATATGGAACAGGTAATCCAGAAGCGTCGAGGGATTCATGGGGAGGACCTCCACCTGAAGACATCACTCGAGAACTGCAAAAGATCAAACTTCTGGAGTTTTCCGGGGGTTGCACCGGTGAACGCGCAGAAGCATGGTTGGAAGGAATGACAATGTGTTTTTCCTTAAGGGACTATGCATCCAACTCAAAGGCGAAGATAACAATTTTTCAATTAAGAGACAACGCCTTGAACTGGTGGGGAAACCTGGAAAGACAACTGCATCTTACCCTAGACACAGTATCTTGGAAACTTTTCGAGGAGAGGTTCCGAAGGAAATATCTGCCAGCTTACTATGAGGAACAACATGTAGGGGTGTTTCATGCCTTAGTACAGGGAAACAAAACTGTAGAAGAATATGAGATTAGGTTTATGGAATTGGTCAAGTATGTTTCGTATATGGATAATGACCAACGACAGGAATAATTATTTTTCTATGGGTTGAACCCTAAGATAAGGGCTATGGTGCAGATGTGGAAACCATCTTCAGTAGTGGAAGCTATGGAAAATGCGTGTTATGCAGAGGAACACACGAACTTAACCAGAGGTGCAAGACCGACCTTTCCGCATCATCCTGGATTTGTGGGGAAGGCCCCTAGGACATTTCCCAGGGGAGGGAACTCAAGGCCACCTCCATATGGTAACAGAGTCATGCCAAGGAAAGTAACCGCAAGGATTTCAATGGTAGCAAGTGAAGCATCTCGTTCATCACCAACGACATAGACAGGTCCACGACCATCTCAGGGAACAACTAGTAGGGGCAGGGGTTCCAGGGGAAGGAACTCATTTCAGAGACAATCTGCAAGATACCAGATATATAAAATATGCAGATCAGAAATAAAATGCTAGAAATGGCAGAATAACAGTAAAATATCTAGCATAATCTTCACAATACACAGAAATGATATACGAAATAGCAACAGTAAAGCACTTTGATTCAAAAAGCAATGTTCATAGGCCTCTTCAAGGGGGAAACCTCCAATCGAGCAGCTCTCTGTTACAATAATCTCCACGCCAAGGTTCACATACCCTCGCCCCTTATTTATACTAAATATGTCTATTAAGAGAAGTGTCTAGAGGAAGATCCTTCTAGAAGCGGAAGCTTCTATTAGGTCTTCTTACATCCGCCTTATTCTATTTTATTGAAATGCCTTATTAATATTGACCTTTATTACATTCGAATACATTGATCTACCTATGTGTGGGTTAGGACCTTAACATGTCTGCCCCCTTAAAAACATCCTTGTCCTCAAGGCTTGAGATGTGGAAATTGCTGCAAAATGGTAGCTGGTTCCCAAGTGACATCTACTGGAGTCATATATTTCCACTGTACTAGCACTTCCTTGATGGTTCTCTGACGCAGGCGATGCTCACGCTGGTCCAAAACTGCTTTTTTCTGTAGCCAAATGGATCCTTCTTCAGCTAACTCTAGAAGGTTGGTTTGAATTTGGCACCTGGTTCCAATCACCTTCTTCAAGCATGAAATATGAAAAACAGGATGTAGCTTCGACTGACTGGGCAGAGCTAACTGATATGCAACTTGTCCCACACACTTGAGAACTGTGTAAGGGCCATAGAATTTGGGTGCTAGCTTTTGACACTACTCAGCCTTGAGGGAAGTTTTCTTATATGGTTGCAGTCTCAGAAACACCTAGTCCCCTTCTGCAAATTGTCGTTCTGAGTGACCTTGATCTACTTTCTGCTTCATTCTATTATGTTCCATGACTAGGTTCTCTTTAAGGGTACGAAGGATATCCTCTCGGACTGTCAGTGTTTGGTCAACTGCCTGGACCTTCGAGGTACCCGGTAAGTAGGAGAGAACGAAAGGTGGCTTCTGTCCATATACTGCTTCAAAAGGAGTCATGCGAGTGGCTGTATGGTATGTAGTGTTGTACCACCATTCGGCAAGGGCTAACCATTGAGCCTAGTGGTGTTGTTTTTCAGAGGCAAAACACCTCAGATATGTTTCCAAACATTTGTTGACAACTTCCGTTTGACCATCCGTTTGGGGATGATAGGCTGAGCTGAGATGCAATTTTGTGTCTTGTAGCTTAAACAATTCTTGCCAAAAATTGCTTGTGAAAGTTGGGTCTCGATCAGAAACAATAGAGTGTGGCATGCCATGCAGCTTGAAGACCTGGTCCATGAAAATTTGAGCCACCGTGGATGCAGTAAATGGGTGGGGAAGAGGGAAAAAATGAGCATACTTGGAAAGGCGATCCACCACCACCATTATGACTGATTTAATCCCTGATTTGGGTAAGCCTGTGATAAAGTCCATAGAGATATCCTTCCAAATGGCAGGGGGAATCGGAATCGGTTGGAGGGTGCCTGGCGATTTGACTATTTCTCCCTTGTTGCGTTGACACACCTCACATTCAACAACAAACTTACGAATGTCATGTTTCATACCATCCCAAAAAAAAGAATGTTTGATGCGATCATATGTTTTGGTGAACCCTGAGTGCCCCGCTGTGGGTGTAGCATGAAGCTCAGAAAGCACCATGGATTTGAGCTTTCATTGTTTACTTAAATACAAGAGACCTTTGTATCAAAGCTCATCCTGGAGCCAGGAGTACCCTAGGGGAGTCGAACCCTTGTTCTGCAGTAGCTGGATCAGATGTGAACTTTTGGGATCTTGAAGCCATTCCTGGCGCACAGCTTGGAGCCAATCAGGTACAATGAAGGAAAGAGAAAAAATGGATCCTTCGTCTTCATATTTCCGGGACAGTGCATCCGCCACGACATTGTCTTTGCCCTTCTTGTAAATGATCTCATAATCATATCCAAAGATCTTAGTCACCCATTTTTGTTGTTCCTGGGAAGAAATGTGTTGTTCCAGAAAGTAATTGAGGCTTTGATGGTCTGTCTTAATTTGGAAGCGTTGCCCCAAGAGATACAGACGCCACAACTCAACGACATGCAGAATCACCAACATTTCTTTTTCATAAATGGGTTTTCCCAGATTCTTTTCAGACAGTTGCTTGCTAATGAAGGCCAAAGGTTGACCCTCTTGCATAAGGATAGCGCTAATTCCTTTCCCTGAGGCATCACATTCCATTACAAAGGTCTTTGTGAAGTCGGGAAGGGTCAAAACCGGAGTGGTGCACATGGTCGTCTTCAAGGTTTGAAAAGCTTGTGCAGTTGCTGGGGTCCAATTCAAGGAGTTATTTTTGAGGAGGGTCATGAGAGGTGCTACAATCTTTCCATATTTCTTAACGAACTTGCGATAATACCCTGTGAGGCCCAAAAATCCATGCAATCTTTTGAGATTCTTTGGGTGCGGCCAGTCTTGCATAGCTTCAATCTTTTTCGGGTCCACCCTGACGCCATCCTTGCCCACCAAATGACCCAAGTATTCTACTTCAGAGGCACCAAAAGCACATTTGGACTATTTCAGAAAAAGCTGTTACTGAGAGAGTAGGCTGAGAACTTGATCCACATGAGTAAGATGTTCTATCTAGGTCTTGCTATATATGAGGATATCATCAAATAAAACTAAGACAAAATGACGGAGAAAAGGGTGGAAGACATGGTTCATGAGGCTCTGGAAGGTGGAGGGGGCATTACGCAAACCAAAGGGCATGACCAAAAACTCGTATTGGCCCTCATGAGTGAGAAAGTTCATCTTGGGAATGTCGAACTCTTTCATACATATCTTGTGATAGCCCGAGCGAAGATCAAGTTTGGTGAAGAATTGGGTGCCACTCAATTCATCCAGGAGGTCATCAATGACAGGAATGGGAAATTTGTCTTTGATGGTTAGTTTTTTGAGAGCACGAAAGTCAGGACACATTCACCAAGAGCCTTCTTTATTCAGTACCATGACGACCGGAGAGAAGTAAGGGATCGTACTAGGATGGATGACTTCAGCAGTAAGGATTTCCTGGACCATTTTTTTGTGCAAAGGGGTGGCGATATGGACGTATATTGGGGGGAAGGCTTCTTGGGACAAGGGGAATGGAATGATCATGGACACCGCAGGAAGGATGGATTCCTTGGGGAGTGGAAAAGACTGTTTGATGTTTAGAAAGGAGGGCTTGGAGGTCTTGGGGCACTGGTGGGTTCTTTGTGGATTTTATGGCGTGGAGTTGGGCAATGACACCAGAATGACCTTTTTTGAGCAATTTTTCCATGCGATGAGAACTGATGACTTTAGGTGAACCCGCAGTGATGCCTTGAAATTTATGTTTGTGTCCTCCTTGGTCGAATTGCATGGTTAAGTTCTGAAAATCCATGAGAATGGGACCCAAGGTTCTTAGCCATTCAACACCCAACACAATGTCGCAACCGCCCATGTCAATAGCAAACATATGGGATTTGAGGTTGTATTCACCTATTTGGAGATGCACATTTTCACAGCACCCACCACATTTCATAGAACCACCATTGGCAATCATGATTTGGAAATTGTTGACAACATGGATGTAGCAATGGGTTTCTTGGGCAATGCGGCGATGAACAAAATTGTGGGTGATGCCACTATCAACCAAGATGATGACCTTTCGGTGCTTGATGTAACCGATTAACTTGAGGGTTTGGGGGGTAGAGAAGTCGGTGAGAGCATTGAAGGAAATGATTGGTTCCACTTCGGGAGGGTCGGAGGGAGGGTTTATGTCAGAAATTTCTGGTGACTCGGGCACAGCGGGGGTGTCAACATCTTCTTCCTGAATATCCTCAGAGATGGCTGTAAATAGATTTTGTTCCTTACATTTGTGGCCTGGGAAATATTTTTCATCACAATTATAACAGAGGCCTTTGAGTTGGCGTTTAGCCATTTCATCCCTGGTCAATTTTTGGATTTTTAATGGGGCGGAGGGAGTAGTTTACTAGTTTAAGGCATGGGATGAAGGAAGGCTTACGGTTTTGAGAGGAAACAATTTGTTGTGCTTCTTTAGCTTTTTTGGTAGCCTCCACCCAAATTGTAGGTCGAGCCATGAGGACATGGGCCCGAATCTCCTCCTTGAGGCCACTGATAAAACATTCTCGAAAGAAAGCATCAGTCATGCCCTCTGTTCGAAAATCGAGACGCTCAAATGAAGCTATGAAGTCTTCAACGGTGACCGATTGCTTCAATTTTGTCAAACGGCCCAAATGGTTGGTGTCAGTGTCAAAGCGTTCATAAAGCTCAACAACAAATTGGGTCCAAGAAATATACCCTTGATGGGAAGTTTTTCTCCATTGCCACCATTGCCAGCGTTCTTGATCTAGATGGAGAACACCATAGCGGAGTTTGGCCAAGTCATCTGTAATGTTGTAGAGATAGAAATAATGTTCCATTTGTGTTACCCAACCAGTGGGGTCTGAGCCATCAAATTTGGTTACATCCACCCGCGGAAGGCATATGTCCCTTTGAAAGTGATGGGGTTGAAAGGAATGGGAAGAAGTTTCACCTTCAGCCTTTTTATGTGCATCAGGAAAAGAGTCATCGATAGAGAGCTTGAGTTTGGTGCAGAGTGATGCAAAGACAGATTCAAGATGGGTGGTCAGTTCATGTTTGACTTCCACCATTGCGGACTGCATGACGACATTTACGGATGCATTCATGGAGGCATCACGGGAGGCAATAGTAGCACTGAGTTGTTGCACTTCTTGTTGGGTCTCAAGTAAACCGGATTGTAGGGTGTTGAAGCGAGACTCTAGTTCTTGGTTACAGGTATGGGCCATGATGATGGGTGAATAGAAAAGGGAGCAGGCGGGTCAGAAATTTTTGCAGAAAAATGATATGGATGAAAGTGATAAGGGAGAAGAGATGAATCTAATGGAATAGGTCTCAAATAATGGTGAAAAAATTTCCAGACTTTTTTTTTTTTTAACAGCTACGGGGTTATGCTTTGGTCTGAAGAATGTTGCAGTGCTGAAATCCCCAAATTCTGAACCAGAGAGTATTTACTTATCAACCTGAACACAGATGCATGTCAATAGATCTCGCCGGTTTAATTTGTTTATGTTGTTGTTTATGTTCCCTAAGGGTTAGGTATTCAAGGGTTCTACAGACAAGGGTTTGCTCTGTGCTATAGCTCTCTGATATACATGCGGGGTCCAACAGTAGTACTCGGCCCAATATCTCAGGGCACTAAATAAGGAGGATAGACCGTATCCTTATCCGTACTACCCGACTACCCAGGTACTAGAGAGTATCTTCCCGAGTGCTGTTCTCGGTGACACTATAGCAGTTCGGCGGATGATAGGTTTATCTAAAGAGGGCTTCAGGAAATCTAGGCTGATCCATACACAGGTGTTGTCTGATGCGCTACCACTCGAAGGGGTACCAACAGGGGTTACAAGGGTAGCCAACGGATGTGCGCTTAAGAACCACTTGTATTTCCTGTGTGTATGAATCCCTCAACCGCGGGTTTATGCACATAACAACAAATCTCTATGGCTTAAAGATGCCGAAATACGTCTCTACCCTGAAAAAAAAAATACCCACAATTTCTGCCAAGGAAAGTGCTCTGATACCACTTGCAAGATACCAGATATATAAAATATGCAGAACATAAATAAAATGCTATAAATGGCAGAATAACAGTAAAATATCCAGCATAATCTTCACAATACACATACATGATATACGAAATAGCAACAGTAAATCACTTTGATTCAAAAAGCAATGGTCACAGGCCTCTTCGAGGGGGCAACCTCCAATCGAGCAGTGCTCTGTTACAATAATCTCCACGCCAGGGTTCACATACCCTCACCCCTTATTTATACTAAATATGTCTATTAAGAGAAGCATCTAGAGGAAGATCCTTCTAGAAGCGGAAGCTTCTATTAGATCTTCTTGCATCCGCCTTATTCTATTTTATTGAAATGCCTTATTAATATTGACCTTTATTACATCCGAATACATTGATCTACCTATGTGCGGGTTAGGACCTTAACACAATCACATAACAATGCACAGGTTCAATCTCATGTTACCTCTTGGGGATGTGGACCCCATTACCAACGTGACTTCCTAGAGTTACAATCAGGGTTCGTGCATAGAGAAGGAAAATCCCCGATGGGAAGAGCAAGTAGCAGCCACCAGATTTACGCAGCGGTTCATAATCGCCAGGCCAAACATCAATCCTCGATGGTGGATTCATCAGGTACTCTAAATCATATCAACGTTAAGATTTTATTTGATTCTAGTGTGACAGATAGTTTCATTTCACCATCTGCATTATAAAAGAGTGGGTTGGCAGCCTACAAGCATGATGACTTTAAACAAGTCAAGATGGCTTCGAGGGAAAAACAAGCGGTAGGACCTAGTGTTGATAATTGTATAGTAGACTTGGGAGTGTGTACTACCAGGTTGAAGGTATACATCACTGCTCTTGGGGCATATGACCTAATCATTGGAATGGATTGGTTAGAGGCTCATCGAGCTTTGGTGGATTGTTTCGCAAAAAGAGTGCTTTGTGTCGACGACGAAGTTATGCCAGTAGAGATCCAGGGTGTACGGAGAAAGGTGTCATTACACTTTATCTCAACTATGAAGGTTAAGTGATGCTTGAGGCAAGGGTGTCAACTGTATGTAGTGGAAACAATGAGTGAAAGGAAGGGGCCCTCATTGGATCAGTACCCGGTATTGTCAGAATTTAAGGATGTTTTTTCGAACGAGTTACCAAGGTTACCTCCTGAGAGGGAGCTTGATTTTACTATTGAGCTAAAACCTGGTGCAGAGCCAATTTCCAAGACTCCGTATTGGATGACAGCACCAGAACATTGTGAGTTGCAAATGCAGTTGAAAGAGTTACTGGACTTAGGGTAATAAGTCCTAGTGTCTCACCTTGGTGTGCACCAGTAATTTTTGTAAAGAAGAAGGATGGTTCCTTACGACTATGTATAGATTACAGGGACTTGAACTGTTCTATAGTGAAAAATAGGTACTCAATGCCATGAATATATGACCTCTTCGATCGGATGAAAGGAGCAGTAGTATTCTCAAAGATCGATTTGCGATCTGGGTATCATCAATTAAGGATTAAGGAAGGCGATATCCCAAAAACTGCCTTTCGAACTCGGTTTGGACATTACGAGCTTGTTGTAGTACCTTTCAGATTGACCAATGCGCTAGCAATATTCATGAGCCTCATGAACGGCGTATTCCAAAAGTACTTAGATCGTTTTCTACAAGTCTTTCTAGATGACATCCTCATATATTCCAAGAACATGAGGAACACTTATGAGTAGTGTTGTCTTGCCTTAGAGAGAACAAATTGTATGGGAATTTTTCGAAGTGTTCCTTCTTCCAGAAAGAGATCCAATATTTAGGTCATATCATTTCTGGTGAAGGAATCTTTGTGAACCCAGAAAAGGTAAAGGCCATTATGGAGTGGCCAGTGCTGAAAAATTCCCATGAGGTGAGAAGCTTCATGGGGCTAGCAGGTTATTATTGAAGATTTGTGGAGGGATTCTCGAAAATAGCGAAACCCATCACCACTTTGCAGCGCAAGGGGGTCAGGTATGAATGGACTGAAGAATGTGATAGTGCATTCATTGAGCTTAAGAGGTTACTAACTAGTGCATCAATTCTATGAGTGTTGGATATGGAAAAGGACTTCACAGTCTGCACGGATGCCTTGAAGCAAGGGTTGGGGGCTGTGCTAATGTAGGATGGAGGAGCGATAGCTTATGCATCAAGGTTGTTGAAGAAACACAAAGAGATATACGCAACTCATGATTTAGAGTTAGCAGCTGTAATGCTAGCTCTGAAACTTTGGAGGCACTATCTTGTGGGGCAAAAATTTGAGCCCAAAATAGACCATCAGAGTTTAAAACATCTCTTCACTCAAAGGGATATGAATGCCAGGTAGAAGCGATGGAGTGAGTTTATGAGTGAGTACAATTTTGGTATTTCGTACATCAAGGGGAAGGAAAATGTGGTCGCAGATGCCTTAAGCAGGAGACCACATGAATTTTCCTTGATACCCTTAAAAGTTAATCTAAGGGAACGTGTGTTGATGCAACTCCAAGGAGACAGTTGGTATTTAGAGGTTACCTCAAACCTCCAGAGCGGGAGGCAGTTAGATCCAAAGTATGAAGGATATAGTCTAGAATTAGATGGACTACTGAGATATCGAGGAAGGATGTACATCCCTGAAGATGGGGATATTCAAAGCATCATACTAAAGGAATCCCATAGAGCACTTTATTGTGCGCATCCGGGTGTGAAGAAGATGTACGCAGACATGAGGAATCACTTCTTCTAGGTAGGCATGAAGCACGATGTAGTCCATTTCATCGCCAAATGCCTAGAGTGTCAACAAGTGAAAGCTGACCACCATCACCCGGCAGGCCTCCTACAACCACATGATGTTCCTATGTCCAAGTGGGAAGTCATCTCTATGGATTGTGTTGTGGGGTTACCACTCACATCTCATAGACACAATGCCATTCTTGTGATAGTTGATAAGTTAACCAAGAGTTCTCATTTTATTTGGGTTACAGACACTTACGATGTCACTAATGTGGCACGTGTGTTTGTAAATGAGGTTATCTGTTTGCATGGGATACCTAAGAAGATCATTTTAGATAGGGACTCCAGATTCACTTCTAGGTTTTGGACAAGTTTGCAATCAACATTGGGGACTCAGTTGAACTTAAGAACAACTTATCATCCTAAAATAGATGGGAAAACTGAGAGAGTAAATCAATTCATGGAAGACATTCTTAGGATGTATGTCATGGATAATCAAACCCAGTGGTAGTACCTACCTTTGGTAGAGTTTTCCTACAATAACAGTTTTCATAGCTCCATCGGAATGCCACCCTACGAAGCTCTGTATGGAAGGTCATGTAGAACACCATTGAGTTGGGATAGATTAGAAGATCGAGTAACAGTTGGGCCAGAATTGATTCAAGAGATGGAGGAATAGGTGATTCATATTAGGCATAGACTAAAGGAAGCACAGGATAGGCAGAAAAGTTATGCGGATGCACATAGGACCGACCGAAGTTATGAGGTGGGAGACTAGGTTTTTATTCGTATCAGGCCTAATAAGAGTACCATATGGTTCGGGAAGGGGACAAAGTTGCCACCACGATTTATAGGACCATTCAGAATCCAAGAGAAAATTGGACCCATTGCCTATCGTCTCGTACTACCACCCCACTTGCATAAAACTCATAATTTTTTTCATGTATCTGTTTTATGTCATTATGTTGCTGATGAATCACATAAACTAAATTGGAAGGAATTGCAGGTATTGGACGTGGGAACCCTCATGGTAGAACCGTTACGCATATTGGACCGTAGAGTCTGACAAGTCAGGAACCATCTGGTAGACCAAGTTAAGGTCCAATGGGACAAGTATAGTCTAGGATCTGCTACTTGGGAAGACGCCGAGACACTACGACGAGACTATCCCTCACTTTTTTGACCACCTCAAGAATATGTTTCTCGAAAGTTGGGTGTATGTAACACCACCTTTTGACTTAGACAACCAGGATTACCTGAGGCCTACTTGTATTATTTTCTCTTCACATTGAAACTATTAAATGATACACTTAAAATTTTAAGACGTATGAACCTTTATGAATGTTTAAATGTTATTGATGATGATGGATATAATGCGATCTACTATGTGAATGTAAATTTTATGAATGTTTAAATGTTATTGATGATGATGGATATAATGTGATCTACTACGTGAATGTAAATTTTATGAATGTTTAAATGTTATTGATGATGATGTATATGATGCGACATATTGTGAGAATGTAAATTTTATGAATGTTTAAATGCTATTAGAATGATGTTGGATATGATGCAATCTATTTGG
>ML809272.1:142471-158295 GCA_009831015.1 Picea engelmannii | reverse complement strand
ATTAGCATCAGAGCAGAGGTATTTTTATTATGTTAAGTAATTATTATTCTATTATGAAATTGTTGTTCATTAATTAATTTAACATGCTTATATGCTGAATGAAAGAAATTACTTAGTCTTTCTGCATAGAAGTAATCTTATCTATTTCAATTTATGGATTTTAATAGACTTAAATTAAGTTAGTCCCTACATGGATTAGACCTAAATGAAACACTTCTCTAATCGTTATCCACAGGTATATCACCTGTGAAGGTAGATTTTCACTAGTCTATGTCTACTCAAAAGATTGACAAAGATGTCAAAGAGAGTGCAGTCACTCTCCACCAATGCAAAGAGCAGCCTATTTCATAAATTATTAATTAAGACTTTAGTTATGTCTTCTTTGAGAGAATTACAGAAATCCTGGAGCTAGCTCATGTAATCCTTAAATCCTAACACATAATCCAGAGAACAGAAGAAAGGCAAAGGAAAAATGACTATTACACAAAAAAAAAATATTTCAATTGATGAAACTGTTGTTAAAGAAGAAATGCCTGATATCAGGGAGACAAGGAATAACATAGGTAAAAGACCTAAGTTGGATCCAAAAATCAAAATGTTTTGTGAGGAAGATGTTAAAGGGGAATAATATTTAGATGAAGATTTTAATACTCAAACTACAGTCAAGCATGAATCACCATCAACCAGTAAAAGGGGCGCTGCAGTCAAAAGGACAAAGGATAAAGGTCTGTCTGCATCTTAAAAACCTAGAAGGAATTCTACTAGGCTTACCAACAAGTACAGGTTGAAGTCTAAAGCCATGTATAATCCATTGATCAAAGAAGAAAATGTCATAGTTATAGAAGATCACTCTGAAGATGCTGAAGCAGGTACCAGGAAAAAGGAAAAAGGAAATCCATTGCTTAAGAAACCAGTAAACAAAGGTAAACAAATTTTTTCATCATCTATAGGACCTATAATGAGAGATACAACTAGATTGGAAAAAGCTAAAGAAATTGCTAAAAGTATCAGTGAGATTCCCGATAATAAAAAGGATTACCTTGTAGACTCATATCACATATCAGATGTGCCTGAAGCCATGGATTCATCAAGTTCTGATGAAGAACATAGCTTAGGATTGGTTTCTAAATACCAATTTAAATCGAAAGAACCCAAGGTTTCCTTAAATCTGAATGAGCCTGCACCTTTTGAAGAGTTCTCAGAATTCAGGGTTAAAATTAGAACTGATAAAGAAAGGATCAAGGAATTCCAGAAAACAGTGAAACAATTGAAGAAAGAAAAGGCACAAATAGAACAATGGAATGCTCGTCAACAAGAAAGGATTCAAGGTTTCAAAAAGAAGAAAAAAGAGCAAAGGGCATTTCTCAAAGAACTCAGAGAAATAAACTTCAACCTCTATTGGCACAATGTCGTGCTTACCACAAAGCTCAAACAGAAAAATGCTAAAGATACTGCCGTGATTATATCCTAAAGGTTTCATGAAGATTGCTACAATCATAATTTTGATGTTTTCCATGAAATATGGCATTGTCTACTCATTTTTGGCCTGTGAAATGCAAAGACCTTGAATTGTATGACTAAATCAAACTAATCCCTATTTTGTAGATACAAATGTAATGCTGGAAAGATCATACAATATCAAGTTGTTGAGAAATGATCTATTTTTGGATTGTAAAATCTCTTTTTGAGCTAACTTCCCTAGTAGATACATACTATTCGGATATAGTCATTAAAAGTACACTAGATGATAGGATCTGGAGGTTTTATGGATAGTTTAAATAGGTAGAGGAAAGATTGTGTCATGTTTGAAAAATTGAAGATCCAATGGACTTATTCTGAAAACTCCTTGTAAGGCGTTATTATTCTATTTAACACTTAATAGCAAAGGCATATGGATGGTTAGACACTCTTTTCTACTCTGTTTTCTTTCTTCATGCTTGAATTCCTTATTCAGATTGCAATGATTTTGTTTCTCGATTGTTAATTAATACAATAAAAAATTTACTGTGGAAATTATTTTCAAGTTTTGATATCAAGTTGATGGTCTTGTTTCTTTATGATATTCTGAGACAAGGATTTATGTGAAGTTGACAAATTGGGAGCTTCCTCCTCTCTTTTATTATTGTTCTAATTCATCTATGTGACTACATTTTAACCAGTCAATGGGATATGCTATGTTCTGATTGTGATTTTCATGTTATGTTATACTCTTGAGCTAGTTTTCAACCACCTTACCCCAAAAACCAAATCATTAAAACCTTTAAAAAACTTTGCAATAAATTGATGATTCCCTAGCTTGCACCCTCTCACGGTCAGTGCAACTTTAGGGACTAACATCTTTTGGCGCCATTGTCGGGGACAAAGAAACGAAGATATCTTCCCTTGGAGAATGAAAACGATCAGATCTGCTTCTTGATGGTGAACAGGAAGAGGGAAGATACATGACTGCACATCTTTCACCATGGCGACTCCATTTTCCCGAGATTCATAGGAGACTCCACTAGGGAATATCCATGATGTCCATGGAAACTATTTTGGCTCGGAGGTATACATTTTGTGATTTCACCAACATATCTGGTTTTCCACATCTAGTACCTACAATATATGAATGGGATGACTATCTTCCCAAATTTAGAGGATGCAAGGATGATCATCCGAGTGAGCATTTATCAAATTTTCATAAATGCATGCTTGAACATAATTTTGTTCACGAGGATGTCTTAATCAAGATGTTAAGATTTTCATTAGAAGAACATGCTCGTGAATGATGTCAATCCCTTCTTGTTGTTAGCATTCATTCTTTGAAGGAGTTTCATACTGTCTTTCATCATTATTACAAAAACATTTATCCGATTGATTTTCCTTTTGATAACTGTTTTAAAGAATTTGAATTTGACATTAACATTCAGTTAGTATTTCTTTTGTTTGTAAGGATGTTGGTGACAACCATAATGTAGACACATTTGTCCTTTGTTCAAATGTTTCTAGTAATTTTGACTATGATATAGAGGATGATTATGTTGAGGAAGGAGAAGATGTTTCATCGTCTTCCGAATTTTCTTCTAAATCTAATTTACGGCATGAGGTTGCTCGTCCTTCTATGCAAGACACAAAGGTTTTTGGCTCACCTATCTATGATGAGTATCATAATTCTAAAAATGATGGTAATTTATATGAACAACAGATCTCATGTTTTCTCTCTAAGGCCTTTGATTAACAGTTGTATCACAACAAAAATTTAGATTCTCTTCTTGATAGTCATGGTTCAAGTGGAGGGAAAATTTTCACATCAACACATAATGAAAACTTCAACAGTAATCCACTTTATGACAGCTATGCATCCGAAGTTGAGGAAGGCAACAATGGGGACCTGAAGCAGTTTTATGAACAAATTACTAAGCCTATTCATTCACTAGTTGTAACAGATTATTTTTTGGAAGTCAACAAACCAATATCTGATATTAATGGTTCATCATCTTCATAATATATTAAGCAGATGGGGATTGAGATTATTGAAGAGTTCAGTTCAATATCTCACAAATAGAAAAATGGTATCACTTACAGAGCTAACATCAAACACGAATCGAGCAGTAGTGAAATCATCTTACAGTCATGTTAAGATTTGCAAATAGTTGAAGGAGGCAGCCATTATCAGAAAGAAGATATGCCTAGACCTTTTGATCTTCAACTAAAAAATTAGGAAAAGGTATTTCTTTATGGTTTTCATGATCCTTTTGCCAATTATTTGGAATCTTTGAACATTCAAATGTCAAATTGTTCTTCTGTCATCCTTTTGAATTGCATTTCTGTATTCCATGGGTTCCTTCTTTCATTATCTCTAGATTAAGAGTTTCACTAGTTAGTTAGATACTTGTATGGCTTCACTGGAAGCATGATTTTACCTAATCTAATGGAAGCAGTTGGATAGAGTAAGCAGTGTGTAAAATAAGCTCGTCATATGAGTAGGTAGATTCTTTTCAGTTTGTTAGCATGCAACAGTAATTTTGTTTTCAGAAATGTGTGTTCAAATTTTCAATAAAGATTGTAGAGATCTGGTGACAGTATGAATGGCTCCACAAACCCAACGGACTAGGTAGAGCATAAATGTGGATGTTTGTAGAGGCAAAAGATTGCAGGTTACATTCCACAGATGCACAGAGGAAAGGCACAATGGTCTACTTGTTCTTGATGTTTCATAGGGAGAACATCATCCCCAGAAGAAGCCAGTGTTAGTACTCAGTTTACAGTGCTAAATTTTGGACTTTTGGTGAAGATAGGCACACTACTGGAATAATGACATTCTTGCAACACCATTATAAAGCATCATATTCTTCGCCACATTGGTTTTTGCACCATATCTAAACTGCTTATGTTTAATATTGTTTACAACCAAGAGTGAACATTGTCAAAAGGGCCAAGCTCCATTAAAGCCATCAGGCATAAAAAACCAAGTTCACAGGTTATTGACCCAAGCACCTACCATCAAATACAACACAAAGGTTGTGTAAGTGCCAACGTGATGAAACTATTCCAGCAGAGACATCGGATACCAAATGCTCAATCGATTAAGTCGAGAGCTAAGTCACTCAACACAAGACGCCATGGCAGGAGCCCACAAAGAGGCCTTCTTCATGCACTATGCATCAATTTTGTCCACAACTGTCAGCATTAAAAATAATTAAAGGGTTTTTGTCTCATGCATATGGATATTTTTCTCTGCATACACGAAAATAGAAAAACACCACGCAACACACAATGAGACAGTGCACCTACAATCGACACTTAATTCAAGCGCACAAGTCAAGCCACATGGAGGATGAATATGGAAGTGGAGAGCTCGTCATGGTGCTTTATGTCTCCAAAAACGGAATAGGAATTCGCTCTATTTTCCTGTACGACCCAAATTTAGAGGAAAACGAGAGAAACTTAGTGGAAGAGAAAATATTAATGGTGGGAAGGAATATGGATTTCCATATTGTTGTGAATCATCCCAGCACTAGCAGATGGAATTTACAAATCCATCTTCACAAATCATCTTAACGGCTCCTCCTCATGGATATTTCATCAGTTCATGGCACATGGGTCTGCGTAGAGAGAGATACACCCCAAGTTTCATTAACCTTTGGGTAGAATGATACTAAGCAGGGTTTACACATTGCAATGGGTTCCATTCCCCTCAACCATTCTGGAAGAGGAATCAACCACTTATCCTATAATGGGATTTCCTCATAGGGTTTTTCCAGAAAAATAAACTTAGGCCCCAATATTGCTAGCTAGTGTTTCTAAAACCAGCAAACATGAATGTGGATTTGACAAGGAAAACACAATTGTCCTAACTTTGAAGGAGGGTGTATATTTGGAAGCAATAGAATCAGTCGCATGGAATCCAGTGTAACCAATAGCACCTCCATTGCCAGGATCCCCTTCTCTTTCTACCCAATGGAAAATTTTCTCAGTGAAAAATGAGGCCATTGTGGTGCACATAAGGGAAAATCAGAGTTCTCCAAGGGAAACATAGGAAATTGGCTCTTTAAGGATAAATAATATGAAGTGGAAAATGATGCTAGTACGTCAATAAGGAGGAGTAACATTGGAAGAGATATCTGAATGTAGTCAAGAATCATCTTCTTCTCATTGGCATTTATCTGTTTCACTTGAGGTGCTTCCTACATCATCAATACAAATGGGAAATGAAAGATCCAAATTGCAAAGGGAAGCAGGAAACCGCAGCTCTTTTTGCAGCCTGAAGGAATTCTCCAACGCTTTTAATTTATTAATGTCTGGGATTTCATCTTTTAGTTTCGATCCGGGAGGAGACCCAAGAGGGTAAGGCCTTAGAAGAATTTGAATAATCATCTTGTGTATGAACATTGTAAGCCTATGGGCAGTTTTATTATGCATTCATTTCCTACATTGAACATCCCTATGAGTTGTGTTATCAGATTGTGATTTCTTCATTTTCCATTATGTGTTTCCCTCTTGCTTGAACGAGTTATAGCCATTGAGAATCAATGACTATCCATAAACAATAGATTCTTGAGCAACAAGATTTGTTGTGATCTACCTGTTGTTTGTGTGCTTTGTTCAAGTACCTATCAAATCCATTTTGTAGAAAGAATTTATGTTTGGTGGATGTTCTACTATTTTTCACATTCTCCATTCTTCTAACCATCATCATATAAGTATTTTGTCTGATATGCAGTTTACTGGCCTTTAATATAACAGAGTGTTTACTTGACTCCATGCCCAATGGTGATTCACTAGTCTTCATTTTAGCTTATTCCTTTATTCTTTCTCTTTCACTTTACCTGATCCACCTTCTTTCAAAACCCAAAGACAACCTTATTTATAAAATCATAGAAATAAATGGAGTTGTTCTAGGCTTGACTCTATAGTAGTCTAGGGGTAACTTCTAGCACTAACAGTGGGTGAAATTTGGAGGTGAAGGAGGAGAGGAAGTCTCCTACTTGTAGTGGAAAATTTTAAGTCTCTTCCAAAGGTAACATGGATACATGGAAATTTCTCTAATTCAAAACATCGAGTCATCTCATACCCTTGGATTTCTTGGATGGGAGGAATGTCATGGACACAGAGTTGGGTGAAATTTTTTGGAAAACCACAAATTGCAAGGATTGAGTAAATAGGACAATTTATGAAAGGGTTGTGCATGTTTCTTTTGGAATCCTTGTAGTTCTTTCAAAAGAACAAACTCATGAGATAAATATTGGGTTGAAGGTGAGTGGATATCCCTTCATATGGTAATTCATGCATCTAATCCTGATGTGTCATTGAATATGAGCAATATGGCATAGTGGGAGATTTTAATACAACTCCCAACTGGAATGTGAAAGGTGTAATTTTTTTGTTTGTTGACCAAAAAGTTATCTTGGGTTATTGAATCATCAACCATCTTCCTCATAATTATTACATTAGGAAGCCTATAGGTTATTTTTTTTATATTAAGCATGGGGCTAAGAAAATATAAGATGCATTGTAAGTGATGAGATTTTAATTTGTTCAGAAAGAATTTTTAATGCTTTTTGTACCTAACTTAAAGAATTTTTATATGTGTTTCAAGGGGTGTGTGATCGGTTGTACTCGACACGTCAAAGGTTTTTGGTCCAAATTTGTAAATATTTTCCATAGGCAAGTTGTATTCCCTAGGTGTTTAGCAAGCCCTATTGAGTAAGGCCTACATGGATTAGTATGGTAGCACATGTAATCATGTAGCATGTATCCCTCTTATGCATAGAGTGGATGTGGCATCAAGTTGTGAAATTAACCACTATGTAGGTACGAGGGTGGCAAGTGTAGTACTCATATTCTATCTTGATGTTGAATCAGAGAAGTTGAATCTTCGATTAAGGGGGGAAATGTGAGATGGAGTAATCTCATAGTGTGAGAAGATAGGGACCAAGTTATAATTAAAGGAGATTCTAATGTGTTGATGAGCCATGTAGGTGAAAAGGATTTATAGAGTACTAGCGAGTATAAAATATGGCACCCATGTATATCGGTAGATGGATTTATTTGTGTACGGATATCAATGATTAGTTTTTTACAGGTACAAGAAGAATCAATGATCATTTGTTTATAGGTACAACAAGAAGAATAAGTGTAAGTTAGTTAGTTTAGTGAAGGTACAAAATAAAAAAGAAGAAAGTTTGAGGATGAAGCTTACAGTGAAGAAATCCTAAAAGAGTGTGTGCATTAGTTTCCCCATCATGATGGTTCATGGTCAGTTGAAAAAACTTGTGTGTGAGTAGTTAACCGAAACCACTTGTATGTGAAGTGTGTGGTCAGCTAGAAAGAATTTGGGGTGACGGTTTGTGGTCATCCAAAACCATTTGAACATTGTAATGGTTAGGGGTAAGCCAAAAAATACCAAGGTGATTTATGATGTGGCGAAGCTAGTAAGTAGAACACTCAATGAAGCCCATCCATATTAAGATAGAAACTAAAGATGACGACAAGAATTTGATAAATGCCTAACCGAATAGATATTAAGACATGTATTCATTAAGGGGGAGTGTTAGAATATATAACTCATACATGTGACATGATGACTTGACATGTTGAGTAGGTAACTAGAGGTTATGACCTATGTGAGTAAGTTAGAAGGATTTCACTCCAATTCAAATGAGTATTTGAGAACATAGCTCAAGAAGATACAGAGATACGATAAAGTAGATTGTGATAGTGGATAGGTTTAATTAAATCCCTTGATTTTTTTTTATCAATATCAATGGTTGACCATTTCTTAGGATTGTATAAATAGATGTGTGATCTAATGTAATATACAACTAACTAAGTATTTTTGTGTTATCACTCTCTCTCATGATTCTCATATTATTTATTGAGAGGGAGAGGGATACACAGTGAGGGGGAGAGAGGGGTATATGTAGGAGAGAGAGATAGGGGGGAGAGAGGGAGATAAGGGGGGAGAGAAAGAGAGAAGGGGAGGGAGGGAGAGAGCCATCAATAGTATATGAGAGGTAGAGAATGATATGGAGAGAGAAAGAGAGAGAGAGGTATAATGAGAGAGAGAGAGAGAGAGAGAGAGAGAGAAGGGGTGTAGATAGAGAGAGTGTGTGAGAGTGTCATAGGGAGAGAGAGGGAGACAAAGGGGTGGTATAGGGAGAGAGTGAGGGGAAGGGGGGGAGAGAGAGGGAAGGGAGGTAAAGAGAGGTAAAGAGATAAATAAGGGGAGAGTGGGGGAGAGAGATAGAGGAGCATACAATGAGTAAGAGAGGGAGGAGGATACAGAGTTGGGGGGGGAGAGGGAGATAAGGGGAGGGATGGAGAGAACTAATTAGAATAGAAGAGAGGTTGAGAATGATATGGAGAGAGAGATAGAGGTAAAGGGAGGAGAGAGATAACAAGAGTGAGATAGGGGAAGAGAGAGGAAGACAAAGAGGGGGGTATAGAGAGAGATACTGACTAACAACGAGAAGAGAGAGATAGAGGTGGGAGAGAGAGGAGGGTATAGAGGGAGGGAGGGAGAGAGGGGTAGATAGGGACAGAGGAGGGAGAGAAATATATGGAGGGATAGATAGAGGGGGGAGAGTGGAAGAGGGGTGAGATAGAGAAGGAATGGGAGAGAAGGGAAGAGAGTGAACAAGAGTGTGTGTGTGTGTGTGTGTGTGTGTGAGAGAGAGAGAGAGAGAGAAACAGATAATGGTCGAAAGGGAGAGTGTTTGTGTGTGAGAGAGAGAGAGGAAGATAGAGAGTGTGTGTGAGAGTGTGAGAGGGAAAATCATTTGGACATTCAAGGTGCAGTATAAGGCATTGTTATGGGTTAGTGAGAGTGTGAGAAGGAGAGAGAGGAATATAGAGAGGGTGAGGTAGAGAGAGTATGTGAGAGTGTGAGAGGGAAAATCGTTTGGACATTCAAGGTGCAGTATAAGGAATTGTTGTGGGTTACAGAGGGTGACTTATTTTTCTTGAATTTATTTATTCTCGTGTAGTCAACATCTTGAGTATGATGTAAATATCCTCAATTGCATCCTTTATTTCTTATTCATTTTCATATCATACTTTCTTTCACAATGAGAGTAAAAGGAAGGGGAAGAGAGAGAGAGAGAGAGAACAAGATTAGAAAAGAGGTTGAGAGTGATATGGAGAGAGATAAAGGGAGGGGGTAGAGAGAGTGAGGGAGGTAGAACAAGGTGCAAAGAGAGAGAGAGAGAGAAAGAGAAAGAGGGGCAGAGAGAGAGTGAGAGTGAGAGTCAAAATGAGGAGATAGAGAAGGGGGGTATAAAGAGAGAGAGAGAGAAATAGATGGAGACAGAGAGAGAGAGGAATAATCACATTTACTACCTTTCCATTTTAATTCTTTTACCTCATGATAACAATCACCATGAATGACAACCAACTAGGACATCCAATCAATGATAATTCCATGAGTGGGAAAATCAACTAGAGATTTAATGTGTAGTACAAGGCATTGTCATGGGTTATGGGTGGTAGCTTATTTGTCTTTCATTTATTTATTCTCTTGTAGTCTACATCCTTATTATGATGCATGTCTCCTTAGTTGTGTCCTTTCTTTTGTATTCATACTCATACTATACTTTCTTTCACAATGAAAATGAGAGGAAGGGGGGAAGAGAGAAGGGTAGATGTAGGAGAGAGAGAGAGAGAGAGAGAGAGAGAGAGAGAGAGAGAATAAGGGGTAGAGAGAAAGAGGGAGGGGAGAGAGATAGAGAGTGAGAGTGGGACTCACAACTAGAGAGAGAGAGATAGGGAGGGGGACAGAAAGAGTGTAGCGTACCCCGAGCCTCCCAGGCTGGGGCATCACACATTACTACTTCACTTGTTTCTGATAACCAATTTGTAACATACCCATCCATAGACCTGTTAGGATATGGCACACAGAAATGCTTGCTGAAATTTATATGTATAAACTTAAAATATACAAATACATTTTGCTACAACATAGATTCATGTGGAAATAACAGTAATCCTATGCATACAACATACACATGAAATACTCATAATTATAAAATCATGTACAATACACAACATGAAATTGAATGCATAAATGATACTTATCTTTTTATAGAAGACCACCAACTGCATGCAGACCTTCCACGAACCTCCCAGCCTTAGACCACGTTGCTCATCACCCTCGACAGTGGGCCACCCCCAAGTCGGGACTAAAATCCACCTGGTTAAATGGATTCCTAGGCTAGGTTGAGACAATGGGAAGTTGCACAGTCAATAGGAAGGATTCTGTTCAAGGAGCCAACTCACACTAACAACCTACAACCTCTCATTCCCCACATGCATGTCCCACCCCAGGAAGTGTGCCCCTTCTCTGCTCAACGGTCCTTCGGCTACCCCACATCACTTCCACGTCTTCAACAACAAGACAGACATGAATTCTTAGAGAACTATAGTTGAAGTTGGGCTCCCTAGGGAAATCAATTTCCCAACAAACTCTCTCACCTAGAGAGAGTTTCTCACATACCTGAAAATCTACTTATTCAATCCATGGGCCTAACAACCCACCTCTTCAATCCATCTCTCTAGTCAACCAGAAGCATGCTTAGGTGAAGCCAACAACAGAAAATGGGTATGGAACATATGATGGAAGCAAGCCACGCTCAGTTCAGGAACTACATTGGCAGCAACAACAAGAAGTTAAGGCATGGTATGGATTAGGAAAAGTACATGTGTGTTTTTCTTCACTATAAATGTATGAGATAGCTCAAAGTTCCTTCAGGTTCCATAGGTGCATGAATTATCCAGAGGTCAACTCATGGAAGAAATGGTTGGCTGTGTGAAAATTGGTTGAGTGCCACCATGCATTGGTGAATGGGGAAAAGATGAAAAAACAAACTATTTCCCCCCACATATATTTGCATGCACCATGATTGATACATGGCTCTTTTGGAGCTTGTTTCTCTCCACTTGTGATTCATTCACTCTTCCATGAGACTTAGGATAAAATAATTATCCTCACCATAGTCTTTAGGAAATAATAATATAATATTCCCTTGGAGATAATCCCTCTAGCTTAGCCCCTTTTCCTAGTCTCTTAGCCCTCCCTTTCCCTACCTAGTGGATCTTAGTCCCCCATACTTTTTTATCATGGTCGTTCTACATGCAACGATGTATTATATTAATGATATGAGTGTTTACATATACAAAAATAGGCTCACTCTCCTTTAGCATATAGGCTCTCTGGTCTAATCATCACATAAGACTCATAGCTTATAATCAATTGGTTCAGTAGCCTATAAAACATGTTAACAATTTAGCTGGGGATCAACCTTGGGGTATTACATTCGTCTGTCCTTATTTTTGCAATGTACTCAGTGAAACTTATTTACATATTACCATCAAGATTTTCAAAAATCTTAAAAAATATGGGGGTATTCTTCCCGCATAGCATATTCTTGCTCCCAAGTTGCATCTGTTGGACTGTACCAGATCCACTAGACCTTTACTAGATCTATGGCTCGATTATGGAGCTGCTTGATCTTCCGATCCAATATGCACATTGGATTCACTTGAAAAGCACCTTATTTCTCCACCTGAATCACATTCCAATCAATAACATGATTAGCATCAGGTATATACTTTTTGAGAAATCACATATGGAATACATTATGAATAGAAATAGATGTAGGTAATTCAATCATATAATCTATAGGTCCAATCCTCTCTAGGATTTCAAACAGCCCATAGTAACGAGTTGCCAACTTTGAATAGTTTCCCAACTTCATGGAACTTCTGTTGGCCTTTAATTTCAGGAATACATGATCACCCACATAGAATTCCCTGTGAATTTTTCCCTTATAAGCATAGCTTTTATGCCTATCTTGAGCAACCTTTAAATTCTGCTTTATTTTTTACATCTTCTCTTCCATTTCCCTGAGCAACTCTGGCCCAACCACTACTCTATCTAATGGGTTGTCCCATCTTACTGTTGTGTTGACCCTTCAGTCATAAAGTGCCTCAAATGGGCTCATCTTTAGAGATTCTCTGTACCCATTGTTATAAGCAAACTCTACCAAGTATAGATAGTCTTCCCATTTTGATGGTTTATCCATCGCATACATCCTCAACATATCCTCAATCACTTGATTCACCCTCTCTGTTTTCCCATCATATTGTGGATGATAAGTTGTGCTAAAATTCAGATTTTTTCCAAATCCTTTAAATAATCCTTTCTAGAACTTTGAGGTGAACTTTGGGTCTCTGCCAGACACAATTGTTTTGGGTTACCATGCAATCGAGAAAATTCCCTCATATAATTATCAACAATGTTAGTTTCTTTGTGAGTGAGCTTCAATGGAATGAAATGGGCATCTTTGGGAAGATTTTCCACCACTACCATGATAGAATCATGTTTCTTTCTTGTTCTGTGTAGTTTGGTGATAAAATCCATTTTCACCACTTCCCATTTCCACTTAGGAATGGGTATTGGATGCAACAACCTAGCTGGGTGTCTATGCTCATCCTTGACCTTTTGACACTCCAAACATTTGGCGATGTACTCAACAATTTATTTATTCATTCCTGGCCAATAATATTGGCTCTTGATAGCTGCATTTGTTTTCTGATACCCTAGGTGCCCAACATAAGGTACATTATACATTTCCCTAAATATCATAATTTTCAATTCTTGAGAATTGGCTACATAAATTATGTTTCTGTACATGAGAATTTCATCAATTTCGAGCTTGTAGTCCTCACTTTTCTGCTGGAAATTACCTTGTTGTAATTTTTCCACTAATTCCATGTAATGCAAATCTGATTTTTCATCCTTTGAGATTATGCCCTTCAAATATGATTGGTACATGCTGATGGTTGTAGAATTCAACTCATGCACTCTTTTGTTGAGTGCATCAGCCACTTTGTTCTCTTTCCCTTTGATGTGTTTTATAACAAATTTGTTTTCACTGAGAAAATCCAACCATCTTCTTTGCTTGGCATTTAGAGTTGGATGATCAAATAGATATTTTATACCATGATGGTTTGTCCTCATCTCAAACCTTGTTCCCATAAGGTAGTGTCTCCACTTCTTCAAGGCATGCACTATGGTTTCCAACTCCAAGTCATGAGTGGCATAGTGTCTTTCACGCTCCCTCAACTTCCTTGATTCATAACAAATAGAAAACCCATTTTGATTGAGGACTCCACCAAGTTATTATTTTCATGCATCTGTGCATATCATGGAATCTTCATTTGGATCGAAAATCCTTAAAATTGGAGCACTGGTTAATAATTGCTTCAAGTGTTGGAAGCTCTTTTCACAGTTCAATGACCACTAAAACTGTAGTCCCTTCTTTTGCAAAGAAGTAGTGGGGTGTGCAATCCTTGACAATATCGCAATAAATATTTTGTTGTAGACAACAAGGCCCATGAAGGATATGACTTATGTCACATTCTTAAGTGTTGAACATCCTCTAATGGCCTCAATATTTTCAGGATCCACTGTTATCCCTTCCTCAGATATGATATGTCCCAAATAATGAATTTGGTTCTGATAAAATGAGCACTTACTCAATTTGGCATCCAACTAATTCTCTTTTAACACTTGTAATACCATCTTCAAGTGTTTCTCATGCTCTTCTTATGAATTGGAATATATAAGAATGTCATCCAAAAAAACAATGACAAACTTATTCAGGTATTCTTTGAAAATACCATTCATTAAAAACATGAAGGAATTTGGTGCATTTGATAATCCAAATGGCACCATTGTGAACTCATAATGGCCATACCTTGTTCTGAAAGCAATATTGTTGATGTATTCATCTTTAATTCTTACCTGGTGATAACCAAACTGAGATCAATCTTGGAGAATATTTTTGCATTCTTCAATTGATCAAAGAGGTCATCAATCATTGGAAAAGGATACTTATTCTTTAATGTTACCTTGTTCAACTATATGAAGTCGATACACAGTATGAATATTCCATCCTTATTCTTCAAAAATAAAATCGGGGTACCCCAAGGGGACAAACTTGGACCTATATACCCCTTCTTCAGAAGCTCTTTAAGTTGTATTTGCAACTCCTTCAGTTCTAGTGTACTCATCCTGTAAGGAGTCTTGGATATTGGACTTGTTCTAGGCATCATATTTATAGAAAAATCAATATCTCTTTTAGGGGGTAATCCTAGTATTTCTTTAAATACATCCTCAAACTCCTTTAGGAATGCATAATCTTCAATATTTGACACCTTATCCTTAGGTGTTTCTTCCATATGAGCTACAAATAATTGAAAACCTCTTCTGCAACATTTCTTCAACTGCAATGTTGAAATTTCTTTGATAACTACTGCCCTAGGAATTCCTTGGACTGTCCTTAGGTTCCCTTCCTCATCTAGGAAATTAAATGCCTTGTTATGACAATATAAGACAACATGATGTTGGTCCAACCAATCCATACCAATTAGAAAGTCATAGGAACCTAAAGGAAATATGTTCAAATCTTCCTTAGTGCTCATCCCATTCATGCCCACTGGACATGACTTAACCAACTCATTAATGTTTCTCTTGGCTCTGGTAGCCAACTACACCAACCAAGATTTCCCATGATTTCTTCTTGGAAAATGTAATTTTTCCACCACCTTAGGATCTATATAACTATGACTAGCTCCTTAAACAATTAAAATTGAAATGGTTTGGTTGTTGATCATACCTTCCACTTAAATTGTGTGATTTAAACTCAACTTGCTTGTTGTACTGGGATGCATAGATCCTTGGTACATTTATGCCCATGTCCTCCACTATTTCAGCTTGATGTACATTGTGGAAAAATCTCACTTTGTCACTTTTGTGAGGACAATATCTATACATTTGATCACCTTTTCAACCCCAACATTGAATAGGTGGTTGCATTGGTCTTTTCCCACATGTCTCAATCATTCTAGGCTCTCTAGAAGTTGGTTGTCCCTGAGGACTGTTTCTAAAGAATGGTGGCTCATTCCCTTTCTTCCTCTGATCCATCTTGAACTTCTTCTTGTCTTCCCAAGCTTTTTGGAAAGTTGTATTCCCTTTATGTTGATCATATAGGAATTTATCTCACCTTATGGTCTCTGTTGGGGCAATTCAATTGCTTAAATTGCTTTCATTTAATTATCAACCAGGGATGCTCATAAGCTTGTGATGATGCCAACAAAATATATGCAAGATTAGGCATCTAACTCTAATCTAAGAAATTCAATCAAATCTAACTCTTTCATTCCACTTAATAAATAAGACTTAGTTGTTGTAGGAAAGAAAACACTAGCTCCCTTTCAGGAGGTCCTCTCAAGATGTTTCACAAAACCTATCAACAATCAAGATCATCAAGTAAACACTCATG
>ML809272.1:95746-106369 GCA_009831015.1 Picea engelmannii | reverse complement strand
CCCCCCCCCTCTCTCTCCCCATCTCACTCTCGACCTATTTTCTACTCTTCCTGGATCTCTCCCTCCCTCCCCTAATCTCTCTATATTTTCCTTTCCCTCTCTTCTACATATATCCCTTTCTCCCCCCAACTCTGTATCCACCTCCCTCTATCACTGAGTGTACCCCCCTCCCTCTCTCTCTACCCCCCCTCTCTCTCTCTCCCCCTCTTTCTCTCTCCCCCTCTTTCTCTCTCCCCCTCTCTATCCCCCCTCTTTATATTCTCCCTTTGTAGAAGTGTAGAGAGAGAGGGGGGCTAGAGAGAGAAAGAGGGAGGCAAGACAAGGTGGAGAGAGAGAGGGAGAGAGAAAGAGGGTCAAAGAGAGAGATCATGAGAGTGAGAGGAATAGGGTGAGAGAGAGGGTTGTAGAGAGAAAGTGAGAGGAAGAGGATGAGAGAGAGATAAATGAGGTATATATAGGTAAAGAGAGAAACCCTTATGAACCTTACATACCTGACTTATCCCCCTATGTTACATTGACAATGTTAGACCCATAGACTCTAGTTTTCGAATTCTTCTTATTTATGAGAAAATTCATGAGTTAAATGAATTCCATATACATATTTCAAGTGTAAATAAATGGCTCCATCCCATGATAACCATCCCCTCCAATCCAAGGGAATTGAAAATTGATATACGGTTTAAGGTTAACACGAGAATAGATAACACTATGGGAAGGAGGGGGTAGAGAGAGAGAGAGAGAGAGGGAGGGTAAAAGAGAAAGAGGGGGGGAGGGAGAGAGAAAGAGGGGCATAGAAAATGGTGCCATTCAAAATGAAAATGACATATCTTATTGTGTCTCTCCCTCCCTCCACTTCTCTCCCTCTCCCCTTCTCACACATTTTTGTCACCTCATTACAATAAAATATCATAGTAATCATAATTAAATACAAGCCTCCCAAAATTTGTACCATGATTTTACTGCATCCACGCCTCCAAAAAGTCATATGTCCCTTTCACTCAGTCAGTCTCTCTCTCTTACCCTTTCTCTCTCTCTACCCCTATCTCTCCCCCTCTGCCACTCTCTCCCTCCCTCCCTCTCTCTCTCTCTCTCCCTCCTCCGTCTCTCTCTCTCACTCTCTCTCCCCTTCCCTCCCACTATCTCTCTTTATCCCTCTGCCCCTCTCTTTACCTTACTCTACCTCCTTCTCTCTCTCTCCATATCACTCTCACTCTCACTCACTCACTCTCCTCCTATATCAATCACTCCCTCTCTTCCACTACTATCCCCCTCTAAGCGTTGGAACCTTTCTCCACTTTGGCCCTAAATCAATCTAAACCTAGGCCCACACATATAACCTACCCTTAAATCCCTCCACACCCAAGCCCTAAGTGCCCTATTCCTATACCTCTTATTGAGGACACTCTGACCACTTCTCTATGCCTCAAATCACTTTCAATCCTAATCCCTAGGTCCTAGTTCTACCCAAGACCCTCTACACATTTATTCATAAAGTTATAGGGGCCATACAACAAATTATCTATCTATTTCATTCATAGTATGCACATTCTCTTGTGAGTAGAAATAAATGAGGTTGGGAATTTTGCGTGCCTCATATCCTTGTCCAACAGGAGTGTGCATGTGTTCCAGGAGCATGCATGTGTTTCTATAATGCATGGGTGCTCTTGCTAGACATGGATATGAGGCACAATTCTCATCATTTTTCTCTCCCAAAAATGCGACATCATCCCAACATATGCATGCATAAACAACAATAAGAAACATGTTTTTTTTCCGTGTTTCATTAGAAAACAAAATTTTGTCTTGTTGTGTAATTGGAAGACAATTGTTAGTGGGAACCAAAACTTTATCTTGTTGTGTATTTGGAAGGAAAATTATGTCTTGTTGTATAATTAGAAGACAAGTTTTGGAAGGCACCTTTGGGTTTTTGGTGTACTTGGAAGAAATTTATTGTCTTGTTGTATAATTGGAATAAATTTCTTGTCTTGTTATATAATTGGAATAAATTTCTTGTCTTGTTGTATAATTGAAAGACACTTTTGGTCTTGTGGTGTACTTGAAGACAAATTTGTGTAATTGGAAGACAATTTTCAGTGGAAAGGAAATGGTTTTTGTTGTTGTGGTGTACTTGGAAGGAAATCGTTCTCTTTAAACATGGGAAACCTACAAAATCGAGGTAGAAATTATTTAAGGAAATAAAAACCCATGAAAAAGGTAATTTGATGCAGACCCCCCTTCTCTCCTAAGGAATGCGTGACCTCCCGGTCTAGGATCGATCAAGAAAATGAGTCTAATTGACTCTTAGGCCCTCAAGAACCTCAAATCCACTTAACATACCCTCTTTCCCTTAGAGAAAAGGTTATATGGAACTCACGTCTTTCTCCTTAATGCCATTAAGCTTCAGCATGTTTAGATGCTAACTCTCCTGGTTAAACCCCTCCCTTTATGTGACTAAGGTTGTGACCAGTCGCCTTATCGAAAGGTGCATCATGACTTCACGTATCGGGCCTTTGCATGTGAGTCACTCTGACTCTCCCAACTTCCAAAATCCTGACAAGAGCCTAGTGCATGCTAGCCCCTCTATTTCCCTTCACTGATGTGGCCCTTCGCTATGACCGTGGGCCGATCTTTTGACCACTTCACGATTTTTCATTTCGTGATTTTACGTCTCATGATTTCACACTTCACAAGTCATCTCCTTAGATGTTCAACGGTCTAGATCTCTTCTCAAACTGACAGCTTAGATCATGTCGCGATTCCACATTTCGTAAGTTCTCGCGACTCAACCTTTGACTCCTTCAAGTCACGAGTCAGCGAAATGTTGATCTCTCGCCATGTGTCCTCCTTGTCAAGGGACGATCTCGATGATTTCAAAACAATCAACGACTATGATATTTTCGTCAGTTCGCACTTCACGAATCCTCACAAATCTTCTCTTTCACCTTTCCACTTTGCAAGTCAGAGAAATGTTGATCTCTCACCATGTATCCTATCATGATGGATGGTTCCGATGATTTCTGGATTTCATGACTGTGTTCCTCCTGTTTACGTTCAAAACTTTAATGTTAGTGCACTTTACCTTGATCAAACGGCTACAATCTGCTTTCGCATAGATCAAACAATTGAGATCTTTCCTCCTTTGTACTTGCTCCTTGTTGTATGGACGCTGATCGAATGGTCCAGATCTTCCCTCTGAGCTAAAGCTTTCTTCAGGCTTAGAATATTTTTGAAAGTATTTAAAGGCTTTGACCTTTATCCTTCCTGCGATTCCATTTCTTGGATCTTGTTTGCACTTCTTGGAAAGTGATACTCCTCCTGAGCTTGATATCTCCAAAGATTTCGATCTCGCAAGATTTTTTTTTTTTTTGGGAAATTCGTCAAACTCATATCGAAAGGTTCTTGAAAATAATCCTTTCTCTCCTTCCTGGCATTCTTCTTCTCTCGTCCTTCGACTTCTTTACAATGTCACTTCGACTCTTCACTGAATTCCAGGTCTATGCACTCTTTTCAATGGATCTTTACATAAGATTTTAGTTCTTGCGACAACTGTGCACTCCTTGCGAAAGTATCTTTACACTTCCTGCAAAGAAAGTCTTACACTATTTCTTCTGAGCTTTACGAGTCGAAACAGAACCTGTCAATGCACTCCTTGTGGACTGTGTGCACACCTTGCACTGGCTCATGAAGAAAATCGATTTAATTTATTATGCCAGCATTTCATAGCTACATACACTCGTATCAAGATTCATTCATTCTTGAAAGGATTAAGAAAACAACAAAGAAATTGCAAACACTATTCACACCATACATTGGATCAATTTTTCTCTGTTATCTTCATTCAAAATCAAGAAAATGGTTACAGCTAAAATCAAAGCAACAACTACTACTCTGATATTCCTACTTTCTCATAATTCTCATAACCCCTCTTTTGGGCGTACAAAATCTCTCTTTATACAAAACAAACAAACTAACTGCTATCTATTTGCGGTTACATTGAGACTAGGGTTAAGCTCCCAAGTCACGCGTGATCATTTTGTCTCCACACATGTGATATTTCCTATTTTGTTGTCTATCTCTTCAAAATATTTGCAGTACTGGCTAGTGTTCGAGACTCTAGATTGGCTCTCAGGCATTGAGTTGTTCTGCAATGTCTACTTGCTGATGATGCTCATGCATCATAATTGAAGAAAGAGAAAAGGAAAGGTTGAGTATGTAAAATCACATTCTTTTAGCAGAGGGAAATCCAAATTCTAGTGCAATAGATGTCGATGTTGTTTCTCCTCCATCAACACAAGAAAAGCACATGATTTGAGTAGAGACCAATCCAATTCAAACTTCTAGCGAACCTCCAATCACTATTTTATCAAGACAAGTTGTTTTGGATGACCAGATGATGATGGATTTGCTTGAAGATGATTATACAATGGATGAAATTAGAGAGGAAACTGGTGCAAAACCTTCTCGTGAAGAATTTATTGTGGTGCAACCACTTGTTGGACAATCAAATGTTCCAGAAACTAGTCATGGGCATGTCCATTCTCCTCCTAGAATTGATCTAAAAGTGATTGAAGGGGAAAGAGTTGTTATGTTTGTAACTTCACAATAGGAAGGTAAAGAGTGCCAAAATATGGTTCCATCGTCCCCACCTAAACTGAATAGTGTGCGACGAATAAATCCTAAATGCATTCAGGTAGATGAAAGCGGTATAGAATCACTTGAAGCTAGGTTACCTAACCAAACTATTCATTATCATTCATATAAAGTTATTAAAGAATATTTTGAAGAAAAATACGATTTCACTAAATGTCAATTATTTTTTTGTTTCTTAAAATCTAGGAGTTTGACCGTTGTTAGAAGAAATTTAGGCATTAAAACAGTCAAAATTTCAGAAACAAGACATCATCTTGTTAGAAACCTTGTGGATTGTTTTCAAAAACTTCATAAGAAAACTCATTCTAAATACTGTAATGCAAGCCAATGTGTCTTGTCACAATCAATTATTAGCAAGATCACAAGAAAACATCATTTTCTCAAAAAAAATCTCATCTCATGAAATGCAATATTAAAAACATTCAAAAGTATTCTAATAGATGAGATAGCCTCAACATAGGTGGAAAAAAAAATTGTGGGCCTTCACTGATAGGATACCTTGTTTTTACATGAAGTTAATTGGAGCATTTAAGGGACTAGTACAAACTCTCTGGAATGAAAACACTAGGCCTTCTTCCAACAAAAAATATGTACTTAAATTGAGAAGGGGATCTAGGGACCATGAACCCCACATTAAACACTTTCTTTACATGACACATACATAATTGTACGAGACATTCAAGACTATACATAGTGCACTTAACTTGGGCCAAAGTTATTTCCATAAATGGAAGCCTTGATATATTCAAATAAACACAATCTATAACAGATGTTGTTGTCCATACCACATTGAGTATGGTTATTATTATGATACACACACATATATTTTTCTTGTATTTCATAACAAGCTTGTGTGTGAATGCTCATTTATATTATCGTCGTCATCATCTATAGAGTTTATTCATAACATCTTGTGTACAGGATCAGAGATTTGTACATTCTATCAAAAATATTGCTCAGATGGGAATGCCCCAGGTGCGGTGGAATGCCATTACTAAGAAAGTGAATCCATGTGAGCAATGAGTATGAATTGGGGAGGAAGGAGGTTGACTTGCAAATCTTTAAATATGTCACGCATGTTATTGAAATAGGACAGGAAATAAAAAATACACAATTGGTGGCTTCCTAGGTATGCATATGTGACTTCATCAAGAACTTATTAAAAAATACCCAATAATATGTTCAACATGTCCACATGGCTCGATGACAGGATGATTGTTTTAGAATATGCAAAGATACATTTCCCACTGGTACTATCTTATCAGTGGTTGATTTTGTTGATAACTACACCCTTCAACTACGAAATGGGATTCAAAGCCAATATTATCACTTAGAGTCAACATTGTTGATGTTGGTAGCATTGGACATGTATTTTTCCATAGGTCTAAGTGTCTAGATGCGTGGAAGTCATCCAAATATTTCTACCTTGAGACTTTACTTTAATTAAGAGAATTATTAATGTAAAGTTATTTTATTAATTAGTTGATTTATATTTAAAGAAATACTTTAATTAGCATTAGTGAATTAAATCTTAGCCACTAATCTCAAGTGAGGTGAGAAATAATGTCAATTTTCAATCACTTTGGAGATTAGGGTTAGGTCATAACTCAATCTTATAAAATCAATGCTAGGGTGAAGTAGAAGACACTTGAAAAATTGATTGAGAGATATCGATTTGACACAGAGATATTTGGATCACAAAGGACTTGTTAATGGGAAGAAATGACCACTCGTCAATGAGGAGAGAATACCCAGTCTGAGGTCCTTAGAGAAAGACTCAATTCATTTAATTTATCTATGCCTGACGGGTTTAACGACTCCGTTAGCCAGTAAAAGATCTATCCTAAAAATATGGGAAAGGATTTCTATAAATCCTAACTACTAACTATCAGATTCCTAGTATTTACAATGCTGACTAAATTAGATTACTTACACTTTTTACAAATTTTACAAGATGTACAAAGGTACAATATTTCTTAAAAAACAGTTATTGAAAATAAAAATTTTAATATATAATGGAACTAAATCCCATGAAGATCCAATCTAAAGAATATCTATAAATAATAAAAGAAAACAAATAATTCAAATTTTAATCAAATTGAAACAATAATATTCAAATTCAGCTAACATTTGAACTAAACTAAATGATTTTGAATGTAAGTTACGATAGGGTTCATTCAAATGATCAAATCATTTGGAATATATAGTTACAGTAAAATATTTACATTCAAACACACCACACAACCAAAATATGACAAAGAACAATCACTAACCTATCCTGATCAGGAGCAGTGTTGGAATCTAATGGTTGAATCCTTCCATATATATATTTATTATATTGTCCACATGTAATAAGAAATTCTATGATAAACAACGTTGCAATTCAATTCTAACAAAATTCCGATGAAAGAAATTTCAATGAAAAAAAAAATTGATAAAAATAAGGAAAGGAAACAACTTTGAGATCAATTCTTTACTAGAAACAATAGTTTTAATTTCCATTAAAGAAAAAAATTTCATCAAAATAAATAATCAATCATATGTAATCTTTAGAATAAAAATCAAATACATATAACACATTCTTTGATTCAAAATCCGCAAAGAATTGATAAGGTGGGGAGAATGAATAATGAATATTTTCAAGTTCTGTCAAGCTGCCAACTAGGTTTGTATTTGACCTCAAGTTGGCTCTAAGTTTCAACTATCAGTGAAGGTTTTGTTTTTGTTTTAGGACAGCCAACAGTTCAAGAATTTCTTATTGATTTGTTACGGTTACATTCACAATTTTAGGTGCTCTAGCATGTAGTTTTAGTCACCAAGGGTTAACACATGATTACTAAAATAAATGTAACATACCTAGAGATCTTTACAGCTAAAAATAAAATGGTTCTACACTCTAGCACATAAAATTGTACACATGTATTTTTGGTCAACATGACCCTCGATAAACCCCCCCTCGAGGAAAACGAGTTTGGAATATTTGTCTATATATGAGGAAAATAGATGGTGGAATACAAAAAGTACAAAATATAGATGAACCTGTTACAATAACAACTTGATCCAACATAAAATACAATTCCAAAAGAAGGAAGAGCACCCTAGGATGGTGCGCCCCTCAAAAATGCTGCGAAGACCACTGAAATATAGCTAGAAGCCAACTTGAAGCTTTGATCTAGAAACCCCTCCACAATACTCTGATACTGATGAGTATCCTCCCTTTGAAATAGACCTCACTGCAATTTGAAAACTCTAATACCTTCCCACTACTGATGCAACCTCCTCCTCAAGTGCACCCTCCTCAAATGTAGAATCTCCTCAATAAATAAACAGGGAACTAAGAATGCATGAGCCTTCCATGCAAGTATGCACCCAAAATATCCTCTCCCTCTGCCTGAAACCTCATGCTCTTTCTCTCTCTCAAAATCTTGGAGTGAACAAATGAGTGAATTGCCTCTCCTTGGCCTCTTGCGCCCTCCTTTAGGATGTATAAGGAAACCTAAAATATAGATCATTGAGATCATCCCATGTCAAGTCTAATCAATGGTTGAGATCACTCAAAAAGAATCTCACTAAAAAACCCACTTTACTTAAGTTTCCATAGTTTCACTTTATGTCTATTAATTCATCCACTTTGTGAATTAATTGTCACTTTAGGCTTAGATGACCAAATTTCACTTTGGACTTAAATCCCTAAGTTAAAGTGAATTTAGACATAAAGTACATGGTACAAGGTACAAAGTACTTCCCTCATGTGTTTAGAAGCTTACAAACACAAGGGGACCACTTTCCAAGGTACCCAAATCTAAGCACTCCCTCTTACCGAGGAAAGTGCTCGTCACCACCAATATCATCCCTATAGTGGATATGGTTGCCTCCTGGCATATACTCGGTGAGTATGGTTGTACCCTAATCAATGAAAGTAGTATGACACAAATCTTCTCAGTCTGCATGATTTATATATGGAAGTGTCTCTCCACCTATCCAAGATCACCTAGATCTTGGCATCACACCAGAGATCTCCACCTTCGTCTCCCACCAAGGATTTCTACCTCCTGGCATCTCACCAACAGTCACTACTCTTAGCATCTCACCAAGAGTCACTCTCTTGGCATCTGACCAAGATTCTCCCCCTCTTGGTATCTCACCAAGAGCACCTATATCTCGACATCTCACCAACATCCTCAACTTGGCCTCTTTCCAAGTATCTTCCACCTGAAGTGGATCCAAAACCTGATTTGACAGTATCTATAGCCAAGTGAGGCTCAAGCCTCTGTGGTGCCCTGCTCCTCCTCCTTATCAATCTATGATGCTTTGAATTTGTAGCACCAACTCTCTGTCTTCTTGGCAACTCTGAAACTGAAGTTATCCTGAGTGGACCAAACACCCCCTTTGAAGATGGTGTCCAAGGAAACTGAGTCTGATCTCCCTCTAAATCACTTCTACGAGTTAGTTGGTCCTCCTCAATTTTGTCTCCCCACCTAATTCTAGATGGTGTAACAACAAATAAAGTAGTCACAAATACACACTCTCTCACAAACTGCTCATTGAACTCTATCTCCTCTGTTTTCATTGCTAACACATCCTTTTGATTCTTCTTCTTCTCAAGACATTGTCCTTCATAGTGACCCATCTCTCCACAAGAAAATCATCTCATTGTGCACATGTCTCTATTTGTCCCACTACTTCTCTCTCCTCCCTATGGTGGGGCCCCAAACTTGGGACCCTGCCGACCTCCCCAATCCATATTCTTCTTTCCCTTTGTCTAAAGAGAAATATCCTCATCACCCTAACTTGACTGTTGTTGTTGTTTCTGTCCAGAGGCCTCTGCTACAAGTCTAGTCTCCTCCTGGATGAATTCATCCCAAATCCTCTCCCATGTAGGCATAACCTCCCTGGAAAAAATGTCGTGAACGAATGGACCCCAAGGTTTGGTAAAGCTATTCAAAGATTCCCTGACCATAGATTTGGGGTTCACCACCTCTCCGACAACTCCAATATCGTCTCTGATATAGGTGTATCTACCAAGGAAAGAAGTAAATGACTCATCATTGAGCATGAGAATTCCCCTGAGTCAATCATGAAGAACCAACTTCTGGTTCTCATTAGATCTCTCATACAACTTGCATAGATATTCACACATATGATATGCATAAGTATTCCTAGTCAAGTAGGGAATGATATGATCCCGTACTACATGACAAATGGTCCTCTTTTTCTTGTTTTTCCTCTTCCTGAAATGTGCCAACAAGAAGGGAGAAGTAACAGGAATAACTTGAAAAGGTGCCTCAACTATGTCCCATAGTTTGAGGTCCTCTAAGACAAAGACTATCCTTGCCTTCCAAGGTGACCAATTTCTAGCCCCAGCTAGCCTGTCCTCCACATGCATATGAGATACTGACATGTCTTCCAAACTGCACTCCAAATGATGCTCAAACCTCAAAGGAATGCTGCCTCACTCCTATCAACACAAGTGTGAAAAGAGGCAAGAAAAATCTGACCTAACTCCTAGAAATATAGGCGTGAAAAGAGTTCATGAAATACAACCTCACTCCTATCCCTGTAGGTGTGAAAAGAGGTTGTCCAAACTATGCACAAACTGCTCAATAATATTCTACAAAATTATGCCAACAAGAAGCCACTAAACACTGTCAATGGTTGTCCACAAAATCTGTCAAGAATATGTCTATAACAACCCACTCATATGTTGTCCAAATTGTTCAAAAATCAGCCACCTCATCTATGATGCCATGAAGATTTTCCAGGTCCTATCAAGTTGCCAACTAGGTCTATCTTGGACCTCAAGTTGGCTTAAGTTTCAACTGTCAATGAAGGTTTTGTGTAAGGTAGCTAGAGAGGTAGTGGGGAGGCCCAGAGGGCCCATAGTGATAATAGTGGAGACCATTCAATGTAAGGTGGACTAGGTCCACTATATTATTAAATAAGACCCACTATGGTAGTTAGATATAATAAATG
>ML809272.1:72981-94719 GCA_009831015.1 Picea engelmannii | reverse complement strand
CCACTATGTGGATGGATATTCTTATTTGGATCCACATGATAAGTGTCAGTATTGGGAGAATCATTTTCAGTTGGTTATTGGGTGCCGATATATTCCATGTGGGGTTCACATGAGAAATTGGACATGGGACCCTGGTTTACAATGGTGGTTGGAATAATTCATCATGGTGGATACCATTTCCCAATGGGACCCTGGTTCTCTAGTCTACTTCATCACTATGGTCCACACTTATCCATGGGACCATGGTATATGGTTGTACATCAAACATTGAGGACAGCGCTTTCATAAGGGGGATGGAATGTAAGGTAGCTAGAGAGATAGTGGGGGGGCCCAAAGGGACCATAGTGATAATAGTGGAGGAAATTCAATGTAAGGTGGATTAGGTCCACTATATTATTAAATAAGGCCCACTATGGTAGTTAGATATAATAAATGGGTAATTGTATATAATAAATGTAAGAGGACTTCTTAGAAGGTTCTACTTCTAGAAGATTCCTCCTCTAGAATGTTCTTAGGTGATGGTATCACTATATAAAGAGGTTCAATAAATGTAATGGGACATGAAGAGAATTATTGTATTTGGAGCTGAAGCTCATTACGAGGAAGCCCCCTCGAAGAGGCAAGTGAACAGGAGAGGATCGCTTCCATAATAGGATCCATTGTATTGTGTTGCCCTACCTCAAGGGTTTGGTAATAATAAAGTGTGGTTTCTTCTATATTGATTTGTGGATCTATTGTTTATTTAGTATTTTTGGTGATTATATTTTTATATCTATTTAGCTTCTTAACAAGTGGTATCAGAGCACTTTTCTTGGCAGACATTGTGGGCAAATATTTATTTTTTTTTGCAGATCTTTTTTTTTGAGAAGAAAAAAAGAGGGTCGCGATATTCCATAAATTTTCAGTATAATTTTATGAAAAATTTGAATAAATGGGTTGAATATCTGATTTCCTATCATAAAAAAACCCAAGTTGAAAAAAAAATCGTCTGAAACAGAGTCCGGGAAGTCAAGATATTGAAGTTTTAAAATCTGCAAATTTTTAGGGTTTTTCCGCTGGACGACAGCAAGATTTTTTATTTTATTTTTTCAGCAGAGAAAGGCCAAATTTTCCCAAACAAATTAAACATATGATTTAATCTCACAATTTCACCCAATTTCAAAAAAACAATCATCCAAAGCAGAGTCCGAGAAGTGAAGTTATGAACATTTTAAATTCAACAGTTTTTTAGGGTTTTTCCAGAAAAAGTTGCAATTTTCTGTCGTAACTTATTGTTCTATTTTTTGGGTTTTTTCATGACGGTTGTGGGATCAAAGAGTTCATAGGGTGATCAGATGGCTATTTCCTCTCAAACCCTCAAATAAATTCTACAAATTACTGAAGCATTCAAATCCCAATTCTATGATACATTGGATGCTAGATTGCATGACCTTGCAGGTGACCTCAATGATAGTTTTCGTAGTATTCAAGATTCATTGGATAACATGAAGGAGAGATTTCTTATGGAAGACATCAGGGATGAATATAATCAAGAAATATATGCTTGGTATGATTTTTAGGACGATTATGATTATTGGTATATGGATAGTTGTCATTTTTGGGATGACAACCACTTTCATATTTTATTTGATGACTCTACTCCACCTTTTGTAGAGAACATCAATGTCCCACATTAGGAGATAGTTACCAACGTCGAGTCTGCATATTCTACAATGGTATTGTTCCTTCCAGATTCATATTTTCTCATCTCCCACTATGTGGATGGATATTCTTATTTGGATCAACATGATAGGTGTCAGTATTGGGAGCATCATTTTCAGTTGGTTATTAGGTGTCGATATCTTCCATGTGGGGTTCACATGAGCAATTGGACATGGGACCCTAGTTTACAATGGAAGTTGGACTACTTCATCATGGTGGCTAGCATTTCTCAATGGGACCCTGGTTCTCTAGTCTACTTCATTAATATGGTCCACACTTATCCAGGAGACCCTGGTATATGGTTGTACTTCAAGCATTAAGGACAACGCTTTCATAAGGGGGATGGAATGTAAGGTAGATAGAGAGGTAGTGGGGGGGGGCAGAGGGCCCATAGTGATAATAATGGAGGCCATTCAATGTAAGGTGGACTAGGTCCACTCTATTATTAAATAAGACCCATTATTGTAGTTAGATAAAATAAATGGGTAATTATATATAATAAATGTAAGAGGATTTCTTAGAAGGTTCTACTTCTAGAAGATTCCTCCTCTAGAATGTTCTTAGGTGATGGTAGCACTATATAAGGAGGTTCAAGCAATGTAATGGGACATGAAGAGAAGTATTGTATTTGGAGCTAAATATCATTAGGAGGAAGCCCCCTCGAAGAGGCAAGTGAACAGGAGAGGATCCCTTCCATAATAGGATCCATTGTATTGTGTTGCCCTACCTCAAGGGTTTGGTAATAATAAAGTGTGGTTTCTTCTATATTGCTTCGTGGATCTATTGTATATTTAGTATTTTTGGTGATTATATTTTTAGATCTATTCAGTTTCTTAACATTTTGCTGTTGTTTTAGGATAGCCAATAGTTCAAGAACTTCTTGTTGATTTGTTACGGTTACATTCATAATTTTAGGTTCTCTAGCATGCACTTTTAGTCACCAAGGGTTAACACATGCATACTAAAATAAATGTAACACACCTAGATATATTTACAACTTAAAGCAAATAAGTTCTACACTCTAACACACATGAAATTGTACATAGGTATTTTTGGTCAACATGACCCTGGATAAAACCCCCCCGGGGAAAACCAGTTTGGAATACATGTTTATATATGAGGAAAATAGATGGTGGAATAAAAAAGTACAAAATATAGATGAAATTGTTACAATAGAAGCTTGATCCAAGATGAAATACAATTCCAAAAGAAGGAAGAGCTCCCTAGGATAGTGCACCCCTCAGAAGTGTTGCTAAGACCACTGAAATGAAGCCAGATGCCAACTGGAATATCTCATCTAGAAACCCCTCCACAATTCACTTATGAGTAGCCTCCTTATAAAACAAACCTCACTACAATCTGATAAGTCTAATACATCCCCACTGCTAATGCACCCTCCTCCTCAAGTGTGACCTCCTCAGATGTAGACGCTCCTCAATAAATAAACATGGAACTAAACCTCCATTAGCCCTCCATGCAAGTAGGTTCCCAATATTTCCTCTCCATATTCCTAAAACCTCATGCTCTTGCTCTCTCTCAAACTCTTGGAGTGAACAAATGAGTGAATGGCCTCTCCTTGGCCTCTTGTGCCCTCCTTTAGGATGCATAAGGAAACCTAAAATATAGAACATTGAGATCATCCCATCTCACGTCCAATCAATGGTTCAGATCATTAAAAAACAATCTCACTAAAAAACCCACTTTACTTAAGTTTCCATAGTTTCACTTTATGTTTATTAATTCACCCACTTTGTGAATTAATTGTCACTTTAGGTTGAAATGACCAAATTTCACTTTTGAATTAAATATCCTAAGTCGAAGTGAAATTATACATAAGTGACTTAATTATTACGAGATTTAGGATGAGTTTCCCCTTCCTTAGTCACACCATGAGTGATGCAAGAATTCATTTGGTTAATTGAATTTTTCTTGAGGTCTATTTGGTTGAATTGCTTGAGGTGTATACCGAGAGAAATTTGAGTAGGTTTCAAATGAACCTCAAGCCTAATATCCTCATCCCTTATATCCGAGACAACTGGGAGGTTTTTGTTGACGATGATGAGAAATTCATTCAATACAAACCCTAGGTAACTGAGAATTCTCAGGACATCCCTGTCCATGACTTTATGGTAATGGTGAGGGTTTCTCCAGAAAATTATTTCGTGTTATAAAGGCATACCATGTATCCCCTGTTCGACCAAGTTGATATTCTATCAACATACGAATTAAGCCATGGTGGAATAAGTTGGTCTCAGGATTTTGTAATTCTCCTTGATAGAATTTTTCCATCTTATATAAACTTTTCAATAGGTAAAATGGAAAATTTAAATGAAACCCTAAAAACACCATGAGTAACTAAATGTGGAAATAAAATACTAGACTATATCATCCCTCACAGGTGATAAATTATTTGATCACATATATCAAATTTTACCATTTTATCTTAAGGAAATGGATAGCCATACCTTTAATATTATAACGTGAACTATTTGATGCCAAGAGTTGGTTCTAGGGGATTTTCTTTACTGGATCATTTTTCAACCACCTCTTACCCTCAGGAAGCAACCATGTTTCCTCTTCTATGAAGGTTTCATCTACAAATAGCTCTAAATCTCTAACTCATGCCCTCCTTCCTTTAAAAGACTGTGAAAAATACCTGGCTACTTTTACGTTATGGCCCTTAAAGGCCTGAATGAAGGTCACCCAACCCACTGTCAAAACCATATTTGAAATGTCATCATATGCATGTATGGTTTCAGGGCCGTTTGGATCGACTCTAACCATTGTTTCCATGTAGTCGATTAGAATGATAATGGTTAGGTAAGATTCAATAAAGTCAATGCTAACTGTGGAGAAGGGTGAGTATACGACCTAAACTGAGATCAAGCCGTAGTATTGGGGAAAGTGAAATCGACACAAAATATCATGATGACTGGGGTTTTTAGTTCAGGGGTCTGATGTAAGGGTAAACCAAGAAGCCACTTAAAATAATGATAACCCACGAGGATGTTTGAATGTTTCAAGACAATAGTGTATGTCAAAGAATGACCCATGTTATTCCCTATACCTGCCGCGAACTACTGAAACCCTAAGTCATGACAGGGGCATGATCTATTTGATTATCATTATATCATCATATCAAAAGGACTCACTCTTCCATAAGTTTAATTTTGGGTTTAATACAACATGTATTTAAAAATATTATAGTATGACCATAAGTGTAATGAATTCAAGACTTTCAATATGCTCATAAGAACCTAGTTAAATATTCAAATATGATCAAGGTTTTGACGAGGGTTTAGAAACTATAATTTAGGTTTCACCTTTAATGAAAAGATATAAGTCATGATGAGAATGAAAAGGTGGTGATTATTAAAACATGTATTCATCACTTTGATCAATTTCAAGGTTTTGATATGACATTAACATAAAAATATCAAAGCCTTAATGCAGGATGATAAACCAATTGTGGCCAAATGTTTTCAAGAGAAAAATTATGTAAATGAAAACTAAGTCAAGAAAGGTTGGTAATACCATTCTTGATTTAGTAGACCGAGGTCAAGAGAAAAACACGTCTTAGGCCAAATGAACAAAGAGATATAAAAAGTAAATAAAGATCCCTATAAATATAACATCTCCATGCAAGAAGCGAAGTTTGGATGAAAATACTTAATTGCATTCTTCGAGTCATGAAATTAAGAATCATTATGATTTCAAACATATTGAAGAGAAATAGTGAAGGAGGAGTTGTGTATACTTGCCATATTAAGTAAACATCTAAATTCCCAACAAAGAATATTGCAAAGTCACTAAAAAATAGAATCAACACAGTGTAACATTGGGAAAGCATTTATCAACATTCTGGTGAAATTAAAATACATAGAGGATTGTCCAATGAGAAGCAATTTTGAGGGGTTACCTTTTGTTTTGATTTAAAAAATAAAGGGTGTTGGTTTGGAGGAAAAAAAATGGCAACTCACTAGGTGAAGAAATTTTCTCTACACTAATCTGTAACCTTTCATTATGAAGGATAAAAGATAATAAGTACCAAACTATAATACTTTCAAACTACTTCAAGAAAGTATCATCCCTGGTCTTTATAGTGTTAGGTTTAGTTATGCAGGTGCATAAATATGTAAATTGTTTCCATCATAGTTCATAAACTCAGGGAAATGCACATAAACAATAAAATTTAAAGGAATATAAATCTGGAAAAGATTGTCTAATCAATTGGTCATAACAGATTTTTGGAATGACTTCGATACCACATGCATGGCCACTACTGCCAGGAGGAATCTATATCCTCAAGAACGATACCTTTTAACCTATTTGGACACTTTAATCCCATCCAATAGTTATGAACACATGCTGGACCACTCTTGAAGTTATTAAATTTATTTCATTCAATAATTTGGAAACTAACTGGAGGCCACTGCCCTGGCTTGGTAACCAGTTGATGCTAGTGTCATCCATAGAGGACCATGAAGGTGAACAAGTCATCTCTTAATGATAAATATTTTCTTTTATTCGTAATATTTAAATCCATTACCCTCACTTGGTGACCAACGATGGTAATGTCACTTTCATAAAATTTTATGGTCATGATAGGTCAACTCATGACGAGACCTCCCATCCTTCAGTCAGAATCATATATTCCTATTATCAACATATAGGTGATCCAACCATGGTGTATAGTTAATTTTTTTATCAAGAGATTATATAGAATATGGGGAAGTTGATCCAAATAGTTCCTTAAGAACATGGATGGCGTAAGAAGTCTTAAGATTTCTATAATTATAAAATATCAATTTAGTTTTCCAGAGGTTGATTCCCTTAAAAGTGAACTTGTTTAAAAGAAGATTAAATATGAAGAGTGAGGAGGAATGGGAACAATCATAGAAAACTAATTGACCAACAGAGCTAAAAATATTTTTATGTTTCAAAACCAGAGATTAACCATCCAAGGTCTTTTGAAATTCAACAATGGGTAATATATTGTGTAAGATTCCGTCATAAAGATCAATATTAAAATAGGCAGAGTGAAAAGTCAGAAGGATAGATAAATAAAACACATGTAGAATAAACCAAATAAATCCAAACAAGAATCGAAGCCCAAAAACAAATACAACACATGACACACTAATATTTACAGCTTGATCTCCTTCAAGGAAATCATGAAAAGTATTTCTTGACAACCTGACCATTCACAGGAAAGGTGTCCAACTATCCTTCCAGTGTTTGCAATCGAAAAGAGATAGGACACAGTATTTCTATAACAATAAATGGTCCTAGCTAGATATTTTGGAATTTAGCGTGTTCCCCCTTATCCTCGTGAGATTTATCCCACCTAAGAACCAGGCCTCCTACGTTAAAGTTTCTATCAGAGGAAGATTTTTCATCAAACCAATACTTAAATATTTGTTGATGTTGGTCCAACTTATCTTTTCCATTTCTCTAGTCTCTTCATTTTTTAGCAAGGCATTGATATGGTCCTCTATAGTGGGACATCCCTCTTCCTAAACTTTTTGAGATAATTGAAGTGAAGGTAATATGATATTTGGAGGGAGGATGAAATCTCTTCCATAAATGAGGAAAAATTGGAATTACAAATGGCTTCTTTGGGGGTTACCCTATCAACCCATAACACATTGAATAAGGTAGTATGCCAATTTTTATGATTATCCGACATTGTTCTTTTAAGAATTTTAATAAGGTTTTTATTGGTTGATTCAACCAGTCCATTTGCTTGAGGGTAATAGTTAGCCAAACACTTTAGTTTGATTCCTTTCTCCAAAGCATAAACATTTAAGTCCACAGAATAAAAGTAAGATGCATTGTCGAACACTAAAGATTTTGAAATACCAAAACAGGTAATAATATGAGTTTCAAGGAACGATATCACCTGATTGATATTAACCACTTGTAGAGGTATAGATTCCTCCCATATGGTGAAGTAGTCTATCACTATGAGGATGAATTTATGCTGGAGAGATGAGGCTATATTAATTGGCCCGATGACGTCCACACCCCACTACTGAAATGGCACATTGATTGTGATAGGTTGCAAAGGAAAATAAACATTATTTACTATGTTTGTTTCCTTTTGGCACATTTGACATTTGCGAGTGATGGAATGAGTGTCTCTAAACAATGTTGGCCAGTAATACCAATCCCTAATTACTTTGTGAGCAATGGCATCTCCTCCAAAGTGACCTCCTGCATGTCCATAATGTAACTGAGTTAAGACATTTTCAAATTCATATTTTTCTAAACAACGCAATAAAAATCCATCAAATATTTTTCTAAAGAGAATTTTATTGACAAGTTTAAAAGGAGATGATTTAAGCCTTAATGCTCTATTTTTACTCATATCTAGATGTTGAGGAGATGTTCCATGCACCAAAAAATATTTAATATCAACATACCATGAATCAGGAGCAATTTGAACACATGAATGATCATTTTGATAGAAAAATACTTGGTCTATTGAATTAGAATCTTCATCAGGTGTATATGTAGATTTGGTAACTAATTTGCATAGACCCTTCCCTATAACAATTTGGGAAGTTTTGATTTCAAGTTCGTACTCTTGAAGTGTTGTCATCCAATGAGCTCTCTTCTCCCCGAGTTCCTTTTGGACTAACAGGTTCCTAACTGTTAGATAAGGAACAATACCTTTGGTTTTGGATTTCAACAGGTATTATCTAATGTGTTTCACTACCTTGAAGACAAAAAAGGATTGTTTATCTAATGTTGGATAATTTAATTATCCTCCTTTGAAGATGGAGCTCATAAATGAGATGGGAATCTCATGATCTTCATTGCCTTTTTGGGTAAGGACAACAACATAAGAGGTGTTAGAGGAAAAAGTGTAAAGGGTAAAAACAAATTTAGAGTCTGAGCTCATCATAGTTGGTTCTTCTGATATGGATTTAGTAATTATTTTGAAATCATGTTTTTCCTGGGGACCCCAAGAAAAAATAACATCCTTTTATATTATGTTTTGCAATGGCCTTACTATTTCATAGAATCTAGGAACAAATATTTGGACATTGATCCTCCCAAGAAAATACTACACGGATTTTTTAAATGTATGTGGTAACATATTATCTATGGCTTGAGTCCTCTCAGGATCTATCATCATGCCATTTTTTGAAACTATAAATCCAAGAAACTTTCCTTGATCAACAATGAAAACCAACTTTTTTGGATTAAGGGAAATGCCATATTTTTGACATTGTTCTAATACACTTCTCAGATGAGATAAGTGGTCTGATATTTTTCTTGAAAATATGGTGACACCATCTAGGCACACAGAAACATAATGGTTTATGAGGCCACACAAAGCAATGTCCATAGCCCTTTGGAAGATAGCTCCGGAATTAATCAAACTGAAAGTCATTTGTTGGTATGAATAGGTGCCCCATGGGGTTCTAAAGGTGGTTTTGAGTTTATCTAAAGGGGAAAACATGACCTGGTTATATCCTGAAAACCATCCAATAAGGATAGCATTTTAGAACCAAAAACATGTAAAATTTGTTCCATGGGAGGAACTGGGTAGTTGTCTTTATTAGATTCCCAATTAAAGTTACGAAAGTCAACACAAAGCTAGATATCCCCATTCTTCTTTATGATGATAAACATATTAGATATCCATTGAGTATGAAAAACAAGAAATATTATCTTGGAGGCTAATAATTTGTTTAATTCCTTTTTATCAGTGGGTTCCAAATTTGGGTGCATTTTTCTTAACTTCTAAAACGGTTGAGCCTGATAATCCATTGGGATTACATGTTGTATTATATTGGGATCGATTTTTTTTAAGTCATTGTAAGTTCAGGAAAATACATCCGTATATTCCTTGAATAATTTAATAAAATATGATTTTTCCTGTTGGGTACATCCAATGCCTAAATTAATGTTTTGTGAGTTACTTTTGGTTCCTAAATTAATAATTTCATATTGCATAGAGGAACTATTGGTTTTTGCATTTTAAAACCCATTTAAATTTATCATGCAAATCATGAAATTTTTCTAGCCTAATGACAGATTTAGGGATAGAGTTTACCAAGTCAGATGAATCTTCTATTGACCGTTGATTGTGAATTACGGAGACATCCGGAAGGTCTTCATCATGTGTGATTTCATCAGTTACCGCATCTTGAAATTTATCTTCCATGTGCATGAAACTGATTATATACTGATCATAATCAAATACACACCAATTAGTGATATTGTCAAGAATGGATGGTCTAAAAATTAATTCAATATAAAAAGAATCAAGACAAAAACCTTCAGCAAGAAACAACCTAGATGCTACATTAGCTAATAAATCTGCTTCTTCATTAGCTAGAAAATTGTTAATTAAATTCAATACATCTTCCTGGTAGATTTTTAGATTAATAAACACACAATGTATATCATTCCGTACCTTCTTGACTATGATCTTAGAGTCTCTGAAAATGATCAATTTTTCAACCTTCAAGTCAATTTCCTTTTTAATCCCTTGTATGAGAGCTTCATACTCTGCGTCATTATTTGTACAATCAAATTCTAATCTACATGCAATAAATGTCTTATTACCTTTTTTATCTATTAAGAGGAAATCAATGCCATCTCCTTCTCGTGATTTAGACCCATCGAATTATAAAGACCAAAATTCATTATCAACAAACTTATTTATAGTATTTACATTAATTATAGTGTGATTTGATACAACATCTTGGGTACACAATCCAACTTCATATTATTGACTTGAATTTGTAAGAGGTGATATTTCAACCACAAAGTTCCAAAAAAAAGCGTCCATACGTTTATTTCCAGCAAGAGACTCATTAATGCTGTTGGGAAAAATACCCTATGGACTAGCAAACTAGGGTCAGACTTGCATGCATATTTTGACCGTAAAGAAATTAATTTTTAACCTACAACTCGAAACTTAAACCCCTCTTTCACAATACATGCATGGAGAATGATTACTAACCTTGTCTCCGACGTTTGATGTAGATCCTCCTTTGCGCTTTGACCACTTGCTTGCACTGCTCCTTCCAAAGATGACCTGCAATCAAGACAAACAACTATGCATGCATGCTACTTCTCTACTTGAGGGTTAGAACTTAAGCATAAATTAAACAAACCATAGATAACTCATGCATTGGGATGGGAAAAGTATTCTTTTATTATTTGAAAAATGAATCAACTTACAATCAAAGTCGAGACCGGCCACCGCTCCTTGATCCCGATCCTAGGCTCCTCCTCTTCTATCCGCCAACTTATTTGCATTAAATCTCCTTTGGCATGAGGAAAGGCTAAAGGGTTGGGACAATGGATTCTGTAAATGGGCAGAGTTTCTTTGCTATATGTTTTCCTCCTCCAAATGGTACCCCTACCCCTTCTTTTATAGGCTAGAAGGAGATAGGGTTTTGGACGAACCCTCGGCCATGCATGGCCGGGAGTTTCAATTAAATGACCCATAGATTTTTGTTCCATTGACAACTTTCCTTTTTTTTTGCTTTGTTAGGTACACGTGGGCTGTAGTGGGCCTACCAGCATGCACACGTGTGCAGTAATGGGTTAGGGTGCATGGGCCTTAACACAAGAGGATTTCCAAAGAGTTGTTTAGCAAATGTTTTGGCAATGAAGGGATATGAGTTGGCCTGATGCCAAGTAAGCATGTGTGGTGAAATTTAGGGTTATAACAGATGCCCCCTAATGTGTGAGGTCAGAAGAGCATCTGACGGTCGAAATACATTACCAATCTTTTACCAATCTTTACTGATGTGTTGAATGAGTGAGCCCAAGGATCAAGAACCAGGAGGTGCCATCTGCAAAATAAAAAATGTCTCACCGAGGCGAGCATACCCATACTCGGGATAAAATAGAACCATGGCTACCAATCAAATACACTGTATATCCATGTCAAATAACTATAAAGAGTAGCCGCGAATAATACACAGCGGAGCTACATTTCGAAATAAGAAAGATATACATATAGAGTACCCATCTTCCAGAAGCTGATTTGGCCTGATGGCTATACTTCAGAGCTCGAGCAACAACTTCAAAATATTCTAAAACTCAGGTAGGAGTGTAATATGAGTGTACGCCTACACTACCCAGAGGTATTCAATGACTCGTTGGTTATGGACTTGATAGTCTTGATGATCGGACTGAAGGCTTCAGTGATTTCAAACAAGGACTTGATTGGACATTCAGGATGGCCGGGTATGCGGACAAGAGACATATTGCAGAGGGGCCAACTCAGGTTCAGTGACAAACTTCCCTTGGACAATAGCATGACAAGTGATAAGACTCAGGCAACATATATGTTAATCATAAGTCTACGAAGCAGGAGGTAACGCAAACTCTCCATATGTTTGGAAGAGTAACCAAACGGTGGAGGACACAACTCTATATAGCGAGAAAAATCTTTCTAAGGTTGTACTACATCCCATAGTCTGATAATCAAACAGACAGATGTGATTTATCCAAGGGCGACTCATTATGCTGCCAATAAAGAAAATACTTTTTCCATCCTCTTTTTGGAGTATATTTGATTTTTTTGTTCTTTTTGATAATTGTTGAAAACGAATAAAGGAATATTACGTTACAACGGAGGAACGAGTACTGCAAACATACAAGCTCGAGGCACAAGGACAAGACTGATGTTCTGGTAAAATGATACTCGGGAAAAATCCTCCGGTGACCAAAGGTGTTAAGACACAGAAGCAAACTGTCACAAGGATGGTGGGTAAGGTATACAAATGCGGTTGATAGAACACACAATGGTAATGTCCTTCGATGTAAGTTTAACGAGCCTAGAGAAGGTAAGCTCGATGGTTTTTCATGTTTAGAGATTCTGAAAAAGCATGAAAGGAGACTCCGCTAGGGTACCTTTTTCGACAATAGTCTAATCGGTTCGAAAAAGGGATAAACGAGCACCGATTAGATGTCAATTCAAAACCATTTTAACAAGTGTGACAAGGACAAGATCACTCGGCTATGTTTTCACTTTTAAGGAGTCTGAAAAAAGCTTAACTATGGACTCCGTAAAAGATATTCTTCTAGACCAATTTAACGAGTGTGAAAGAATAAGGTCACTCGGTGATCTTTTCAATTTTAGGGAGTCTGAAAAGAGCTTAACTATGGACTCCGTGGGGGCTTCTTTTTCGTAAATTTAGTCCCTCAGGCCCAAAAAAGGAATAAAATTATACCTTAGGATACTCTTCTAAAGAATAGGAATTCGATAGAGTATACCTTTGTTCGTACAGTTGACCGTCCGAACCGAAAAAGGGGTAAAATACCACCGGACAGACGTGACTTCAAATGTCAATTTAATGAGCGTGAAAGGTCACAAGATCGCTCAACAATCTTTTCATTTTTAGAGGGTCTGAAAAGGGCTTAAAAGGAGACCCGTTTATGTTTTGGGAGTCCTGAGGGTGAGATAAAGAGTGAAAAAGACCCATGCAAATGAGGCTCAAACTCATATTTAGGAAAGACTGTATGGACTCCCGAGCCTACAGTGTTTTTTAGAAACGACATGGACACCATAATGCAACCAGGACCTACCTAGGGAATCCATGTTCTGGTAAGCTCTACCACCAAGTAGCGACACTTCTAGAGTAGATATGATGGTTCCATGTCACAACTTGATGGGATCGATCCTATAGCATAAGAGAAAGGCAACGAGATGCAAAAGTTGGGGTGGTATCCTAACCTATATGCTCAAGTTGATTTTTGAATTTTTTTTTTTTATGGACCGTCAATATTTTTTCGAAACTCAAAAAACGTTTGTCCCAAAACCTGATCAAATCCCTCCCATATAACTCCTGGATCACTCTAAATGGTTTTTGATACGAAGAAATTGATAAGGGGGGCCAAAAAAGTGACAAAAAGAGGCCAAAAAGGCTATAAATAGAAGCTGGCAACTCATTATCACCATTGCTGATTTGGAAATTGACTCTGGAGCCAAAAGACCCCCTTTGCCAAAGATAGTGATTCTGGGAGCTACAGTGGACGAACTTCTGCTTGGACCAAGTAAGTACAAACTCCCTTATCTATCTAGTCAATACTTCATTTTAGTCATTTAAGTTATTTTTTGGGTGGGCGTCAACCTTAAAAAGCTCGACCCTAGGTACACGCGGGTTGTCCAGAGACAACCCACATGTACATGCGTGCAGAGTAAAGCCTACACGCGTGTACACGTGACTGTCACCTCTACAGACTGCGTGTACCCCTCCCTATTGATGGAAAATCAAATTAAAAGAAGTATTGACCCTCCTTTACCTTGTTGTGTTGGAAAGATGTATCTCCAGTGGAGGGAAAGGGAGCACGAGGCGATCAATGAGTTGGTTGTTGCAGATATGAATGTTGTGGCCGTGTTAATGCAATGCAGTTTCCTCAAATTATTTCTATGTTCGTTTATGCGCGTGAAACCAAGGATACTGAACACCTTGATTGATTATTGGCATCCTGATGCAGATGCCTTTATGCTAGAGGGGCAATCATTGTTGCTCACCATCGAGGACATTTACTTTCTGACCGGCCTCTCAAAGAGAGGGAAACCAGTCAACGTCCATACTTTTCCTGTAGGGCCGAGAAAGATCTCATAGTTGATATATGAGTACTGTGAGGCTAGGACTGAACGTACAGGTTCCCAGGTACCCATTAGCAATATTACCAACTTATCACTACAGACTATCTTGTTACTTATTGGGTGGATTACTAGCTCAACAGTTATGTATCAGGCTTCACGCACGCAAATGAACTGTGCTATCCAGTGCATGAATGCACAAATTTTTGATTGGAGTACCACACTACTGGAGTGTATGAAGAGGTAATTGACAGATTGCCAACAACGGACACAGAGGAACTTCAGGTTCGGGACTATCCTGTGTTTGTTCTTTTTCGAGAGAGTTCCGTGTTTAAGTCCTCGGGTTGTAGTATGAAGACATATGGCCTCTTTCCCTGCAGTGTGTAGATGGGAAGTGTTACTATCGTGAAATGGTGGTGGAAGGACCGTTGAGGCCTTCGACGATGACTTTTTTTCTTGTCTATCACGATAGATCCTGGCTATCGAGGACTACTCGTATGCAGGGATAGACTTCTCTAGAGATCCAGAGATACTTGTGCCTCCTGGTGAGGAGCGAGGGGAGATGGGTAAGTCTCCTCCTTTGTAGTGTTTTTGTTTGCATATGTAATTTTTATGTCTTTTTGTTATATATATCATTTTTTGTATGCTAGAGTATTTGATGGGTAAACGTTTATTGCATGCAGATGTGGGACCCGTGCGACCTGCCGACTATGCATAGAACGAGCGTCGCTCACGGCTGAAAGCCGTGGCTGCCGCCACTGGGGGAGAAGCAATAGTAGGGAACCTCCCAGTAGGAGAGGCCGAGAGGGTCCTTAGGTGAATTGAGCGTAACTTTACTGCGCTCACTCGCACAGTCCTGGTGGCAGAGATAGAGGACCTGCCGCCCTCCATGCAGCCTCATGTTGTGGGGACACCTCGGACATGGGTCCATTTGTTTAGGCATTTAGCCGATGCAGTAGATGATTATAACAGGGCCCATAGGTCCTGAACAGACTTTAGACTTTTTATGTGCCATAAGCACCTTGTTGTATATATTTTTTGAGGGCATAAGCTCAGTGACTCGTTATGATTCCCATTTTTGAGGCGCTTGCGTCCATCTATGTACTCTAGTGATTTTATGATGTTTATATATGGTTTTTATCTTTTTTTGTGTGTCTTATGGATTATGTGTGAAAACATGTATTTACATGTTTATGTCCATGATATTTTATATGTGGGCAAGATGCCAATCTAAATTTTGATTAGCTAGAGTATCTGTGATTTGGTTTAATCTCCTAGGAACATGACAATATGTAATATAATCAAAGTTGCGTTATAAGAGACGTACCCTAAGGAATCGTCGGTGTAAAGTTGGGTCATGAACCCGGTATATTCTGTTTAGCTATGACACAACCAGTTGAGCATCGAGATAGACCCAGAGATGAGAGATAGCCAATGACAAATCATCACAAAGAAACTCAATAACTGCACTATACTCGACGAAATTATTTGTGGTGTCACCTAAGCATATACCTCTGGAAGATAACAACTGACCCTATGGTGTAAATATTAACCAAGCTGCAGAGGAAAGCCTCCACGTGTGTTGACTAGCACCGTACACATACCCAACAAACACCTCAGACTCACTTGACATCTTTCATATTGACATAAGATAACATCAATGACACGTCCATAAAACTTTTAAAAGAAACGTAAAAAAGTAATAGTACAAAGACTATACATATGTTACAAAAAGTTACCCACTGTGACCTATCTATGAGTAATACTTCTTGAGGTAGAGCCAATTTCTAGGCTCCGCCAACGCATTCCCTTCAAAATCAACCAAATGATAAGCACCCTTTTTTAATACCTCTTTTATAATGAAGGGTCTGAACCACATGGGTTTAAACTTTCCTGCCCCCAGGGGGTCCTTGTCTTGGTCATAGACCAGGAGAAGGTCGCCCTCAGAAAAAATCCAAGGACGAACGGACCTATCATATTGACACTTGACCTTATGTTTATGAGCCTCATTAGCCAGGGCTGCATCGCGATGCTGCTCATCAAGCTGCTCAAGGTGTACTAATCGTTCTTCAAGTGGAGAAGTGTCTAGCAATAATTGTACTGCCAATTTCAGAGATGGGATTTGACATTTGATGGGAAAGACTGCCTCCAGCCCGTAAATGAGTTGAAAAGGTGAGAAACCGGTTGCAGTATTAATATATGTTCGGTAAGCCCATAATGTCGAGTATAACATCAAATGCCAGTTTGACTTGGCTGAGTTGATAGTTCGTTGTAGAATCGTCTTAAGAGTTTTGTTTACAGCTTCCACCTGCCCATTGGCTTGGGGGTAGTAAGGTGATGAATGTTCCTGTCGTAACCCAAGGTTTGATGTTAATTCGGTCATCATTTGGTTCTGAAAGTGAATTCCATGATCAGTGACAATCTCTCTCGGGACACCGAACTGTGCTATAATCTAGTTGAATAAAAAGAGAGCTGCAGTCTCTCCATCATCTTTAAACGTTGGCATAGCTTCGACCCACTTAGTGAAGTAGTCGACAACTACGATGATATAGCGGTGCCCCCTTGCTGACGAGGTGTTGCATGTAGTGTAATCAATCCCCCACTTAGTGAAGGGACCAACTGTGATGACAGGAAACATGGGAGCGGTATATGCCCTCATCTTTCGAGAAAAGATTCGGCACGGATGGCACTTCTTAACCAATTCGATACAATCTTTGATAAGTGTGGGCTGGAAGTAACCTGCTCGTAAAATCTTTTGGGTTGTTTCCAACCTAGATAAATGACCACCACATGCTCCAGTATGGCAATCGTTGAGCACTATGATGGCCTCCTCATGAGTGAGACATCGATGCAATATGCAGTCTACACTTCTCCAATACAACGTATCATCGAGTATGAGATAATTCTTAGCCTGATGGCGTATTCGTCGATGCTCGTCACGAGAAGCAGAGGTGGGGCACTTCAAATTCTAGAGATAGATAAGTATATCTCCGTACCAGGGGTCTGAAGCTTCAATCAAAAGTATATCCCCCCGATAGGCGATTCTTCAAGAACAACGTCACCTGACTCAACTAGAAGTTCCGAAATAATTTCTTCGAAGACCAATGACTTCTTGGACTTTTATGAAACAAAGTCTAAGTCAAATTGGTCAACATGTACTGGAATGGATTCACAACAGCGATGACGGTGGTCTTGCGAAACAGAAGATAGTGACGAAACCGTTGAACAGCATGAACTGTTGCCAACGCAAGTTTTTTGAGATGGGAATAATTAAGTTATGTTCCTACGAGGCCTCGGCTCAGGTAATAGATCACGTATTCTGAAAACGAATCGTCTTCCTGAACTAAAACCATGCCTATAGTTGACTCTACGGGAGCCAGATATAAGAATAAATTTTGTTTATAATTAGGTGGCCGTAGCAGAGGTGCGGTTGTGAGGGCGTGTTTTAATGCATCAAAAGTGCGTTGAGCGGCTTCGTCCCAGAAAAGGGGAACATCCTTCTTCAGTAAACGCATAAATCCCTTGGTGATTTCGGCATAGTTGGCGATGAAGCGTCGTAAGAAGTTCGCCTTGCCTTGAAGACTTTGAAGTTGTAAGATTGTGCGTGGGGGGGGGCAACTGAATTATTGCCTCCACCTTAAGAGGATCAACCATGATCCCTGTTTTTGATATGATGAAACCTAACAAACGTCCTGACGTTACGCAAAAGATGCACTTGTTGGGATTCAAGCGAATACTGAAGTAGTGACAACGTTCGAAGATTAGTCTGAGGTGCGTAGGATGATCCTTTCACTTGTGAGAGCGTGATGCTAAATCATCTATATAGGTCTCGAATATATGTTTGAGGTCATGAAACGCAAAATACATGGCCCACTGGAAGGTGGCTCCAACATTTTTAAGGCCAAAAGGCATCTTACGATAGGCGAATGTACCCCACGAACAAATGAATGTCGTTTTGTGTTGGTCTTCAGGTTTGATTTGGATTTGATTATATCCCAAAACATCATCCATGAATGGAAAGGCTCCACAACCGACACATTCATCAATGATCTGGTCAATGAATGGGGTTGGAAAATTATCTTTTGGACATGCCTTGTTCAAATCACGAAAATTGGTACATACACGAATCGTGCCTTTTTTTTTATTGACCGGCACGGGGTTTGACACCCATTGAGTCAAATGAATAGGGTAAATGAAACCTGGCTTGAGCAATTTCTCAACCTCAATCTTGATGGCTGTTGCTTTCTTAGGATTTACTGGACAAAGTTTTTGTCGAACAGGCTAGGCATCAGGATATGTTGTGATTTCATGTTCAACTATTTTTGGATCGATACCTAGCATTTCCTCATAAGACCAGGCAAAAACGTCACAGAATTCTTTGAAAAGATCAGTGTAAATTTGAACCTCTTCGGGGGAACAATCTGCTTCGACGAAGACATTCTCCATGACGCCAGGGTTTCGGGAGATATTGATAGGTATAGTTTCAATGATAGTCACCATATTCCCCTAAGCATAAATTTCCTGTGTAGCTAAGAGATTAATAGAACATGGCTGATCTCCCGTCATGGTAATAGTGAATTCTCTTACCTCAATTTGTCTTAACTTTGGGAGGAAATATGATCTGTGATGAATATCTTCCCAAGGTTTGTCCGAACTGGTCATTGCTTTGATTACTACTTTGTCAAAAGGCAAGACTAAGTCTAACGAATCGATGGTAGCAAGAGAACCCTGAGCCCAAATAGGCTCTAGAAGTGGACCCAAATCTTGTGCGGGAGTCAGATCAGGGTTAGCTAAAGCTTGCTGAACTAAAGAGTACGCTACTTCAACAGCCGACAAAGGCATGGACATGCCAGATTGCCTTATCTCATCCATCATGGCTGACAGGGAAGGAAGAATCCAAGCATCCTCAAAGTAAGTTGTGCGGAACGACGAAACTTGAAAAATCTCAACTTTATGGTGATTCGATATAAACTTGACATCGTCATGAGGAGGTGGGTAATCGAAGGTACCCATCAAGGATAAGCACAAACCAACTCCTACGTTAACGACACCTGGATGAGGATTATCGATCATGGTAACCGTGGATGCCCCCAAAGCTGGGTCAGGTCTAGAGAAGGACAATTGATTGATGGTCACTATCCGACCCTCGTGTGGAAACAAAAAGACTCGGAAAATTGTAGCAACCACAGCTTTCATAGCATAAGTCCAACTCCTTCCTAACAAGAGATTATATTCGAGTGGATCATCGACTACGTCCACTTTGACGTACACGGTTTTCCCTCCTAACTGCACAGGGAAAGAAGGAACAATGCCATGTGGTCGAAAAGAACGACCATCGAAAGCAGTGAGGAGAGTAGGTGAAGGAGAAAAAGTGGGCTGGCCAATGGCCTTCCAACATGATAATGACATAACGCATTTCGAGGCACCTTCGTCGACTACCGTGCAGAAGATATTCTGTGTAAATGTTTTCGTGGGATGAGCCACTACTATCTGAAATGCTACATGGTAAGGAAGGTGAGGTTTTAAGTCAGTGGTATCTAACATTATGGTACCCAGATTACAAGTCTCAGTAGAGCCCAAAGTAGTTAACAAGGCTTTCCTCTGAGCAGGGCAGCTTTGGAGGACCTCCAAAGCAGACATCACACAAGGGGTTTGTGATAAATCCTCCACCATAGAGTAATTCTGGGCGGCCCTTGCGTTTGGGTTGTGAGAAGCTTTCTTAAATGCACCCTTTGGAATGTGTGTCATTGTTTCTCCCAACGTCTTCTCGATCTGTAGAGGAAGATATGGGATCTCATCTTCTTTACCCTTCTCAGAAGCACTTGTCTTACTATAGTCGTGTGCTCTAGTCGTTATGAAAGCATCACCCCTAACCATATATACATTCGCGGATGAGGGATTGTTTGGACGAGGGCAGGTTTCTTGGCTGCCCCCTTCGGCACTTGTAGAGGTTTGAGTTAAATTTTGCCCATGTTGAAGGGGGTTATTCAACACTTCCTGTTGTTTTTGTGTGACAAAATTTTGGGCCTCCGCAAGTCGAGGAAAAATATGGTGTTATCACTGAAATTTCGTCCACACATGGTTACAAGAACTTAGCATCGTCAAACAGTAATGAAGTCATTCATGGCCCTGAATTAATATCACAACATTCAAAAAAGGTCAAAAACTATACAAAGTAGTGAAAAATTGAAGAGCGCTTTGCAGATGTTGGGCGCGCGCGCATGCGTGGAACAGGAACATAGAAATCACGCACAGGCACACGATGCGTGACTGTTAGCACAAAAAGCTGCGCACTTGCTAAACGACGCATTTATGAAAGTGGTTGGCCTACCAACCACTTATGGTTCAACTCCCAAGCCGATTTGACCCTCAAATCTAGGCTGGATCTGACTGGTGGGCTGGTCAAAGACCTAATAATGCCCTAAATGGCCTCTTTTCACACTACAAAACAATTAAACAAAAGCCCAAAGAAATTCTATAAAAAGCCATGAATGCACCTCATTTTCTCAAAGAATTCAAAGTAATGTTATGTTGCCTATATTGTTTTAAGGACTCCATCCTTGACAAGAGCACATTGGCACCATTACATTGGGCAATCCATCTCACCATTGAGTGGATTTGTAAAGAGTTATTTCATCACCATTTTCCATTTTTTTTGTTGTAAGAAGAGCTAGCTTGTGAGGGTCCAAGAGCCTTCCCTTGGAGGAAGAAGGGACTCATAGTCCCCTTTCTTCTTGGTGCTTTGTTTTCATCAATAGATCAGCCTCAAACATTGGTGACATGGGTCTTTTTGTTCTTGTTATTTCTATGTCCCTATGCTCATGATTTTAATTTTTATTACATCTATTAGTCTAATTCTTAGTTATAGTTTTTGTTTTCTTTCTCTAACTCTTTTCTCTACAATTGTCCTACTCAACAGACCCAACTGAGCTTTCAAGCACCTCTTCTTTTCTCACTAAGGTGACGAAAGAGGCGCAACAGATTGACGACTCCATTGGGGAAAGGTATCAATTTCCTACCTCATTTGGGTTTATTTTGCTCTTCTTTTAGTTTGCTTAACTTGCAGGTGCACTAACTGGCCTAAGCCGACCTGCCAATCATCCAATTCAGAGAAGAATTGAGAGAAATCCATTCGGATTTTTCATTCTCGACTGTGTACCACACATGCATGGGTTTTTCATCCCACATACATGCATCATGCACCCATGCACTTTACTCACGGTTTTGATCTGCGCACGTGCGCTTTTTAACTTATCTCTGCTCACATGCATGCGCTCTTTGCGCCTCTGTCTCCACTTAGACCCGCACATTTGTTCAAAAATTCACATTGTAGAGTTGTTGAGATGTGGGGAAGGCCATTTTCCTTCTTAAAAATGATGTCAAGCATGTTCTAAAAACTGCACCACACTTAGTCCCCTCATCATATAAAGGGGTTAGTCAAACACACA
>ML809272.1:30206-72791 GCA_009831015.1 Picea engelmannii | reverse complement strand
AATTCACTAAAAATTGGCACACTTTCACTCACACACAAAAGTCACTTATCACTCACATAACTTCTTCTTGAAACGTGGAGGTCAAAGAAAGTTTCCTCAAATTGGATTCCGAAGATACCCCATCTTTTCTTGATGGGACTATCCACTCCCATTTTTAATCAATGAGGTTGGCTTGCACCCCCAACCTCCCAAAACAACTACATCTAAAATCTTTCTAAAAACTCACTAAGTTTTCCTCCACAAGAGGTGCCAAAAGAATTTTTTTAGTCTAGGTAGGATTTCGGGGATAGGCATCCAAATAACTCCCCGTTATCTGGTTCTCACATATTCAAAACATAGAGGTTGTCATATAGGGAACTGAAAATCCTCCAAGTCAAGTGTTCCAATCACCATAAGGCAGGGAGATACCCATGAAGGGTTGAAGGCCGAGGTCCAATTTTTCTGTGCATCCCCCCTTGAGGCACCCACCTCTTGGACGGGATCCAGCCCATGACCCATTTCTTAGGCCAAAAATCTAAATGCCGCACTTTGACCGAGGTACCTAGTGACCAACTTTAGGACATCTACCCAGGTGGCAATTGTGGGCTGCAATTGCACCTTGATTGGATTTTGTGTGGATATTGGGAAATATCACTAGCTCTTTCGGGATATGCCCCCTTTACCCCTCATTATAACCAGTTATTTCATCCTTCACTAGTTTCTCTTCCGATGACTTCAGACCCCACTGTTGAGTACTATTGGAAGGTCTAGTGTTATTTGAGAGGAACAACGTTATGTCTTCTAGAACACGAGCATTTTCTTTCTTTTGATTTCCCCACGTGGACAAAACCCACTTACCCACATATATAATTCTTTCTCATTTTATGTATGATGCACATCTGATTACAGTTTGATTTGGATATATATATTGTGTAAACATTTAGTGCAAAGGCTCTTGTTTTTATATTACTCTCACCACTTTTTTCACACATTCACACAGCTAGTCTGACATCATAAGGGAACCATAGAACCCCCATCGTTCATGACGATTGCTCAACCTCCCTCCTATCTTAGGGGGAGTATCCAGTCATGCTCGCTCATCGACACCTCCTTCACACACTCCTGTGAGTGCTACTATCTTAGGATCAACTTTGTTTGGTTCTACATTACTTGAGTCAACTTCCCAAGGTCATTCGTTCACTCGCTCTCCTTTACACGGAAGCAGGGGACCCACTTCCTCTCAAGGAGGGAGCACCAACCCACCTAGCCCCCCTCAAGGGTCAGGTTCACAAAATGATATGGCCAGATCTAATCCTCCCCCCCCCCACTACAGATGCCATATTTGGCCTCTCTCAACATACTAGATCTCACTAAACTCACTAATGATCCTATATTGCATGATCCCACATGGCCTGCAATGCCAACCAAACTACCTTCAGACATACCAAAATTTGAAGAAAAGGCAGGCGATGACCCTGCCAACCATGTCATGACCTTTCACCTATGGTGCTCCTCCGACAACATTATGGATGATTCCATCAGACTATGATTATTTCAACGCACACTCACCGGCCCATCGACAAAATGGTATGTCGAAGAAAAATCAGGGTCCCACACAACCTTTGAGTCATTGGCCAAAGCATTCTTGACCTTCTTCCAATTACCCATCTGCCATGAAAATGGTCTAGAACTACTATCTAACTTCAAACAAACCTAAGCCACACACATCGCTGACCACATTCACGAGTGGCGTAGGCAACGTAGTTTGTGCAAAGCAGAAACCACCAAGCAACAGTGTCTCGACTGGTTTCTTAGATCACTTGCTCTCTCCTCGGAAAGGATGTAGCTTCCACCTTCCCTCAATATGAAGAAGAATCCATCAATAAGGCCCAATAGTATGACCTCATCTATGCATAGTCAGGATACTTATACACAGTACTTCATGATCTTCCAAAACCTGTGCCATTTGGCCAAGAAAAACCTGGGATGTCTCACTCAGCAGACAGACTGATCGGTGCCACCACACACCACAGTCCACAACCCCAAACACCACCTATGTATGGCATAACTCAATACCCACCGACATATGGAGGCACTTCTTATTACCCCCCAACCACTTATCAACAACCNNNCATACCCTGTTGTTATACCTCCACCTATCAGTGGACCACCGCCGACACCTCCCATGCATCCACCGCTTCCAACAACTAGTCGTACTCCCTGAACATCAGCTTATAGTACTAGTGAAAGAACTACACCTTCCTATGTACCTTATGGATCGGTATCACCACAAAATCCATACTTCCCATTTCCTGTTCCTCCACAACCCATGGTTCCCCCACATCCTCATGTGGGGGTAAATTTTGTTCAACCCTTTACTGCTCAACAATACCAAAGTTTTGAATAGTTGAATACAACCAACACAACTAATCCATCGAACAATTCCAAGAAGAAAGGATGAAACATGAATAACAACAACCCAGGTCAAGGCGGGAATCAACCCCCACAGCACCAACTCACTGGGGGTAACCAGAACGAAGGGAACCAAAACCCCCAAGGGGGAAATAATAATAATAAACGCCAAGGGAGAAATAATGTTAAAATCATCTTCCCTTGTGCCCTTTGTGGTGAGTTCGATCATTACACTCACCATTGCCCCCAGATAACTGATTTCAAAAGATTGAAAGACTCTGGTAGTCTTCCTCATTCTCCTGCACAACCTGCTCCTCAGCAGGCACCACAACAATACGTGCAACAACCCCTTCCCGCCGTGCTGTAAAATTCTATTCCACATCAAGGTGTGATAAACACCCAACAGGACACACAACATCCCCCACCTCAGGTGGGACAATACATCAACCCCAACAATCTAACAGAGTGTACAATTCTCCTCACCAGTGAGGAATAAATCCTTCTGCAAATGCGTAATCGTCAGTATCATGCCCCCGCTGAGTCTACTCCCATCTCTCCAAAGACAAACCCTACACCAACAGGACCCCCATTGGTGATCCCTCGCCCTTCCGCCAAACCACTGCTATGCATCCCTCACATCCCATTGCGCAGGAATGTCCACAACCCATAGGCTAGGGCAGCTCATAACTATAGCTTGGTAGACGACTTAACGCAATCCCTGGCTGCCATGTAAGTCTTGGAAGTCATCTAGACTTGTCCTACTCAGCAGAAATCATTACTTTCTGCCTTGGGGGAAGTTGATCCTGCAGATACCTGACTCATTACCTTTGATCTTGACAGCGAAGAACCTCATCTTCCCGCCTTGATCTCTTTTCAAATACCAGTGAAAGTACGGAACATCACAGTTCATCGGTGTATCATCGATGAAGGTGCATCTACATGCATTATGTCCAAAACAGTTTGGAAAAAACTTGGTTCCCCAGAACTCATACCCTCTGCCATCACATTATGAGCTTATGATGGATGACCATCCTCTCCTGAAGGGCTCTTTCAAAATGTCCTCTTTGAACTCGGGGGAAAAACTATTCTAATTGACATAGAAGTTATCGACGCTCCACTCGATTACAATATCCTATTCGGTCGTAGCTACATGTACGCCATGAAGGCAGTGGCATCTTCCATATTTCAGACAGTGATGTTCCCTCACAATGGGAACATCGATTGGTTCAACAATCCCATTCCTGCCCCTGATGATTTTGAATAAGGTAACATGGCCAAAATTTCCCCCACCATCAAAATCGACATTTCCATTCAAAATGGCATCGTCGAAGAAGTCATCATTGGAGCTCCTTGCACTCCTCAGGAAATCGACGTATATAAAGCCCTCTTCCAGGAATATAGTTATATTTTTTCCTGGTCATACATGGAAATGCCTGGACTTGATCCCTCTATTGTTGAACATCGCATCGACACCTGGCCCGACATCACACCAGTTCGCCAAAAACAGCGACCGCTACACCCATCCAAAGCCCTGGCTATCAAAGCCAAAATTGACAAATTACGTGCTGTTAGGTTTATTTACCCCATCGCTTATACCTCTTGGGTTTCCAACCTTGTACCTGTCGACAAAAAGCAGGGCACTATCCGTGTTTGCACAGACTTTCGCGATCTCAATAACACATGTCCCAAAGACAACTTTCCAACGCCTTTCATCGATCAAATTATCAATGACTGCGCCGGCCACGAGGCTCTCTCCTTTATGGACAGATTCTCTAGCTATAACCAAATTCAAATCCACCCAGCCGATTAGTATAAAACTGAATTCACTACCCCATGGGGTACTTTTGCATATCGTGTCATGCCTTTTGGCTTAAAAAATGTCGACGCAATCTTCCAGTGGGAGATGACATACATCTTTCACGATCTAGCTAATATCATCCTCGCCTACTTGGACGACCTCACAGCTCGATCCAAGAAACTCACCCAGCATCTTGATGATTTATGAATCATCTTTCAACGGTGTCGTCAGTACAACATCCACTTAAATCCTCTCAAGTGTGTGTTCTGTGTCACCACAGAGCACCTCCTCGGTTTTATTGTTTCCCAAAGCAGTATTACCGTAGACCCCCTCAAAGTACAAGCTATCATCGAAATTCCACCTCCCCGGAATTTATGGCAATATCAGAGTCTACAGGGAAAAGCTAACTTTCTTACATGCTTTGTCCCATATTACGCCATACGCACACATGGTTTCCTTCATTTACTACGACATGACATCCCTTTTCACTGGGACAACCATGCCCAACAATCATTTGATGATCTTAAAGAAGAACTTTCAAACACACCTTTAATTAGTGAACCTGACTATAATTGCGACTACATCCTCTACGTATCAGCATCAACTGTATCTGTAGCGGGCTTCCTCATCCAGCTCAGAGATGAAAATCATGAACATGTAATTTATTACGTTAGTAAGAACCTCTTAGGACCACCCTTTAAGTATAAACACGAAGAGAAACTTTCTCTTGCAGTTGTCCTCGCAGTCCAGAAACTGCGCCATTACATTCTACTTCGCACCACAAAGGTCATCGCAGATTCCAACCCTATGCAGTACTTTCTCAGCCGCCGGTAAGTTAACGGAAAATTCGCTCAATGGATCGTTATCCTTCAGGAGTATGAACTTGAGTTCTCAACACCTAAGAGTAAGAAGGCTCTCATTCTCACCAAATTTGTCACGACCCTCCCCTCTGACACCACCAGTGCCCCTGTCAACACCGAATTTCCAGACAAACATCTCTTTTACATTAATTCAGATGATCCTTGGTACGACAACCTCCTCGTCTACCTCCAAACTCAAAAGTTCGGTAACCACCTTTCACGAGATGATTGTCAACGTATTCGCCATCAGGCCCCCCCGCTACCTTCTCATCGGTGACATCCTATACCGATGGGGCGTCGACACCATTTTTCATCGATGCCTGACTATTGAAGAGGTTGATAGAGTCTTAAACGACTGCCACAGTGGTGCATGTGGGGGCCATCTTTCGGGTATATCCACGGCTCAAAATATTATCCGAGCCGGTTAATTTTGGCCTACCTTGTTTCATGATTGCATTCATGTCGTGAAACGATGTGAGCAATGTCAACTCTATGCCAACAAAGCTCGAGCTCCCCTCGCTCTTCTTCACCCTGTCATTACTATCGACCCTTTTTGTAAATGGGGCATCGACTTTATGAATTTTAATCCCCCCTCCAGCAATGGCCACAAATACATCGTTGTTGCTGTTGATTACTTCACCAAATGGGCCGAAGCTATGCCCACTTTCAACAACACTGCTGACACTGCAGTGCATTTTTTCTTTAACCACATCATATCCCGCTTTGGAGTACCCCTCCAACTCATTTTGGATCATGGAAAAAACTTCAGGAATGAGATCTTCGTCGAACTCTCATCTCGGTTAGGCTTCTCTCACAAGTTTGCTTCACCATATTACCCTCAGTCTAACAGACAGGTCGAGGTAGTTAACAAAGTCCTCAAAACCATGTTACAATGCATGGTTAATAAACATAAAACCAATTGGCATCATATGTTATTTTATGCGCTATGGGCTTATCAAACGGCTGTGAAGACCGCTACCGGTTTCACACCGTTCCATTTAGTCCATGGGGTCGAGGTAACTCTTCCCATTGAGTGAGAAATTCCCACCTTACACACCGCAATTGAGCTATTACCTGAGACTGCTCCAATGGAGTAGCGCTTGCTGAACTTGGAGTCTCTGGATGAAGATCATCGATCTTCCTTACAGAACAACGAGGCAGCTAAAAAATGATCCAAGGCTACCTTTGATCGCCATGTCAACCTTCGATCATTCCATGAAGGCAACCTCGTCCTAGCTTATGATATCGCTCATGATACCTTTATCCATGGAAAATTCGAATCACTTTGGCATGGCCCTTACATTATCCTACATTGCCTCACCAAAGGTGCATACATATTGGCCTCCCCCGAAGGCCTCTCTCTCAAGGAACCCATCAATGGGTTGTATCTCAAGAAATTTTATGCTTAAAAGTAGTCATTCTACTTTAGGTTATTTCTTTTTTTTAGCGTATTTTAATCTTTTTTCTCCTCCCCTCTAATCTAAACTATCCTTTGTGCTATTGAAAGATGCTTCCTCCACCATCCTACCACATTAGTTACGCTGACGGTGCCAGCCGTTGGACACAAAATCTCGCTTCGACTGCTTGGGCTCTCTACACCCCCTCACATGAAATGCTCCATTCAAACGGCATATGTTTGGGGTCAGCAACCAACAACCAAGCCGAATACACTGTTGTCATTGGCCTCCGGGCCAATGCCCAACATCATCATATTCATCACCTTAGCATCTTCCTCGACTCTCAACTAGTCGTTCTCCATCTCAACAATGTGTACCGCGTCCGTGATCCGTGCCTCTTTCGCAAATATCTGCAGGTTATGTTTTTATCTCAACATTTTGATTCCATTACATTTACACATATTCCAAGACAATTGAATCAAATCATAGATACCCTAGCTAATATTTTGTTAGATTGGCATATATCACATCACGCTACACATACATAAACATATCACAAAACCTATCACAGCATATATATAGAATGGACGTAATCAACTCATCATCAAAAAACATGTAGACAACATCAGGATCTCAAATGTGTATACTCATGTATATATAAAGGCCCATCAGGCCATCCGAATGTTTACATACAAAAATACATGTATCCGCAGGCCAATGCAGCACCTCAGTACAAAAAATGGGCTCACTAGCCTATATACAACAAAAAAAAGATATACATCATGCACCACTCATGGTGCCTCTATCACGCCACCACCTACTCCTCCCTCAGGCAGTGGTGGCCCACCACTACCTGCCCCAAGCGGTGGTGGTCCACCCCCTACAGGACCCTCCTTCCCCGACGGCAGGCGTCCACTCTTGCTCGTCGCACTATGGACCGCCATGGTGGTGGTACCCCCACACACTGCTCCAGGAAACTCTCGTCCTAGATGCGCGACCACATGCCCTCAGGCACATCCTATAAAACCATCTCCAGACGATGGCGTATATCATCAAAATCCACTCTGGCCACCGCCAGAGGAGCGCGTGATGGCCCCGCACCAGGGTCATTGAACTGGCGCCTCCTCGCTGCCCTCTCTGGCTTAGTTGGTCGCCCCGTGGAATCCTCCTGTTGGCGTCTCTCTCTCCGTAGCAGTCTCTCCGGCTCCCGACAAGTCGATGCTCTCTGCAACTCTACCTCGCGCTCGTGAGGTGCCACATCTGCACATACAAACAAAAAACAGATAGTATCAGTATCTATATCATAAACATATGGATGGCTATCTCAAAAAATACGCAACCATACATATCCACATCATCAATCAACATACCTCGATGATCAAAAACCTCCCCAGGAGGTAGCACCATATCCGGATCATCCCGGAAGTCCACCCCGGCATAGGGGTATCGCAAAATCACCTGCGGCATCTGCCGCCATACCTATGCTGCCTCTACCGAAAATAAGTGGCCCCCTTCGCCACTACCATGGTGAAGAAATAAAGTCGACCGCCGCCTCAACCGCGGCTCTCGCGCCCCAGGCACACTCAATAGAATCCTCGGGTTCAACATCGGCACCCTCTCTAGAAACCAGGCCACTAGGATGGACTCGAAAGCAAACTCCCTTGCATCAGTAGACCGACAATGGTACAATTGCACCACCATCCTCGCATGCAGCGTTAGCCCCCAAGATAAATTCTCGCCAGCCAACACTCTCTCTAGCACGAGAAGCTGGCCACCACTGATCCGTTGGGTTGCCAGTGACCCATATACTTGTACAATCATCATTGTTATACAGCGGTGTGCTAGGGAATCTATTGCCGATATACTCACCACCGTCCCATACATAAAGTTCTGACCTAAATGATATCTCTAGCCAATATCGGTAACCAAGTACCCCTAGGCAACACCGGCTCCACCGGTAGGGGCATTCCTCGAAAGGGGAGCCCAATCAAGAAATATACATCCTCCACCGCAGTGAAGGGGATCTGCTCTCCTCGCACGAGGAAGCGGTGCAGCTCTAGACTCCACATCTGGATCAGGAACTGTAGCAGATACTCCTGTGCCTGTATCAACGAACACTCAAAGAACTTTAGCAACCCACAGGTTGCCAAAGTCGCACGCACTCTGGGCTCCTCAATGGCCACGACGTCTCTCAACTGAGCCCAGTCTTGCTTTCACCACCCCACTGGCATTGTCACCACCATCCACCTGTAGACAACACAGAGCCCTATATCATCTCAAGAAACCATCCATAGCAGCAAAAGACTCATTTTTATACACCCCAACCTTGCCTCCTAGGTGTGGTTTTTTTACCCACAGGCGCGCACACATGCGTTCATGTTCACTACATAGGTGCGCACACATGCATGCTCATTCACTACATAGGTGCACATTGGTGCACACCTGTTTGTTTCACAGGCGTGCCCCTATGCGCACCTGTTCACCATACAGGCGCACAGAGGTGTGCGCCTGTTCAACCCACAGATGCGCACTGGTGTGCGCCTGTTCAACTCACAGGCGCGCCCTTCGAGCACGCCTTAAATTCTCTCTACCACGCTCCCATGCGTGTATATCCGGTGGGAAGGCATGAATGTATGCGTACCTATCACCAAATCATCTGTACATGTGGGGCCCATACCCCCTAAATACCTCTGTACGACCCTCCATACAACCCCTACCCAAAAATTGAAAACCTATTTCTATGCAGGATGATCATACCACTAACCTGATACTCACAGATCCTCAATCGGATGCCTCGTCCTCCCCGAATCTCCCAATATCCTCTGAAAACTGCTCGTCCAGTCACTATTACAGTAGGCACAAATGAGGTGGCAATGTGGGCCCTACAACTATATATAGGCCTTTTTCCAAGCTTCCACTCACCATTTCGAGAGCCCACGGTGTCCATTTTTCAATCTGTCTTCAGCCATGATATCAACATCCCATCACCTACATCACAGCAGTCCCTGGGTTGCTTTTCATCCTGTGCCCCCGGGGCACCTTTTTTTCATACCATGGTCAGGTACGCATGCGCATAGTCACACTTATCAAATACATGCTCACATCTTTGATTCTCTTCAGATATTGTTCACTTTGGGTATTTGGTTTTCATGTGTGCAGGTACTTGATCATCATCCATCGACACAACCCCTTTAGGTATATACTCAGCACTGGCATGTAGTATTTCCCATTGTATCGCATTTACATTTCCAGTCACACCCTCTGATATTGGCCTCTAGGATCCCCATTCCCAGCTCTGCAGTACCCACGCCTCCATTTGCATCTTCGGTACTGTTACCCGGTAGAATTATTCCCCACATGAGTTGCCCCATTCATAGCACCTTTTTCCACTTTTTGACACTCATGTTGTTTTTCATTACCCTTTAGGGATGGGAGTCCTGATAGTCTTTCATCATGTCGCGAATCAGCCACATACTCCTTCTCCTCAATTTTCTAGCTTTCCCACATGGACTCCCAGATTATCTCTTTATGGTTCTAATTTTTTTACCTGCACCTCCGCAGTATCATGAACCCTCCATTTCCTCCACAAATCAGTTTTCCCATCTGCGAACCTACCTTCATTTCACCTACCTCATACAGAAACTCACCAATGGGGCCCCAAACCTTCATCCATTTTCCAAGAAATTTATTCTCTACGTGGGCCACCCATATCACACTGGGGCACCCGTTTCTGTATTTGTACATTTCTCCCCAAAATTATTCATTATTTATTGTACAAACGCCTTTATTTCCAGTCATTACATTATCTTTTTGTCATCGCCTTTGGTGACTTGCTTCTTTCCTTTTGGCCAAACGCAACCCATGTCACCCTTGGTTGGAGTATTACTTATCATCTACCCTTGTCGGCATCGTCCATATCTTCAGAGTACCCCACAGGTCACTTACCTCTACCCTTTGAATTTGTTCACCTTGTCCCGCCTCTGGCACAACTTATCACCGGTCTTGTCGTCCTCTTGACACTCGACCTCGTTACATGGTTGCGGCCACTTTTTATCTCATACATCCTCCAACCAAGGGAAGTCTTGAGTCCTCCCACTTCTTGACTTCGTCCATGTACCTCTACCACTTCCTCACCTCAGTATATTTCCCGAAGCCCTTTGCTTCTAAGAGTCACGTTCCCCTTTTTTCGACATCATCACAATTTTCCAGAAGAGGGACAGTATCTTGATTCTCATTATCCATTCAAATGAGAGATATCGAACGGCACAGGGTGAAACACCATTGCTCCCTGCTGTCGTTGACCCCCATAACATTCAACACCAACACTTTCTCATGTTACGGTGGGTCTTACTTTGAGACTATTGCAGTTATTTCTCTCATTTGCCGAAGACCTTTGAACTAGGCTAGGCTATCAATGCCCACATGATTGCTGCTACTTATTACCGCAATCACTGCCTACTATTCAGAGTATGTTCATTTGCAGAATTATCTTTTGCCTTTATCAGAACCTCCCCCGAGGGCACTGCAGTTGTCCACACCAACGCTTCAGTCATCTTTTTCAGAGTTAACTAACACAAGCATGGGGCATGCCCGCCTCATTTGTACACAGTTTTTTATTTTACGAACCTCATAGAAGGTCGGGTCCTACTGGTTCGTTTTTCCCTCCAACGGATTGCTCTAGAAAATCACACTATTACTCTCTCTTACAACAACATTCTCATTAGAATAAACATTGATGGATTTCGGCTATACATATGCTCCTAACCTCATCCATTAGGGGGCATCTGTTATCACTGAAATTTTGTCCGCACATGGTTACAAGAACTCAGCATCGTCAAATAGTAATGAAGTCATTCATGGACCTGAATTAATATCAGAACATTCAAAAAAAGTCAAAAACTATACAAAGTAGTGAAAAATTGAAGAGCGCTTTGTAGACATTGGGCACGTGTGTGCAAGCGCGGAACATGAACATAGAAATCATGCTCAGGCGCACGATGCACGACTGTTAGCGCAAAAAGTTGTGCACCTGCTAAACGACACATTTATGAAAGTGGTCGGCCTCCCAACCACTTATGGTTCAGCTCCCAAGCCGATTTGACCCTCAAATCTAGGTTGGATCTGACTGGTGGGCTGGTCAAAAACCTAATGATGCCCTAAATGACCTCTTTTCACACTACAAAGTAGTTAAACAAAATCCCAAAGCAATGCTATAAAAAGCCATGAATGCACCTTATTTTCTCAAAGAATTCAAAGTAATGTTATGCTTCCTATATTGTTTTAAGGACTCCATCCTTCACAAGAGCACATTGGCACCATTACATTTGACAATCCATCTCACCATTGAGTTGATTTGTAAAGAGTTCTTTCATCACCATTTTCCATTTTCTTTGTTGTAAGAAGAGCTAGCTAGTGAGGGTCCAAGAACCTTCCCTTGGAGGAATAAGGGACTCATAGTCCCCTTTCTTCTTGGTGCTTTGTTTTCATCAATAGATCAGCCTCAAACATTGGTGACATGGGTCTTTTTGTTCTTGTTATTTCTATGTCCCTATGCTCATGATTTTAATTTTTATTGCATCTATTAGTCTAATTCTTAGTTATAGTTTTTGTTTTCTTTCTCTAACTCTTTTCTCTACAACTATCCTTCTCAGCAGACCCAACTGATCTTGAAAGCACATCTTATTTCCTCACTAAGGTGATGAAAGAGGCGCAGCAGATGGGTTGGGTGGTCTTCCACACACAAGTTGCACGGATGCCTCACCTTTCATTTTTCCGTGGTGACCCCGCCAACATTATCAGTGGGTTTTTTATCCCCCTTACCCTTCTTTCTTTGTTTTTTCTTCCCGTCAGGTTGTTGGGTGGCCTTTGGGTTAGTCGACTTCACGGAGTGTACTTCCAACATTTGGGTAGGAGGAGTAGCCAAAGCTGTAGTCTGGCTGGCCGATGAGTGTTGTATAGATAACTGTTGCAATTGTTTTGTCAATTGCTCAGCGGGCTTGGTTTGTGCTGAACCAATAATACCATCGGCATGTAGTCCAGCTCTCTGTCTATTTTTATCCAATATCGATCGTGGTGCATCTGGTAGGATGTTGTATAATAAAACAGACTGAGAATAGATGAGCTCAAACTGTTGAGCCCTCATGATGGCATCTTCTTCGTAGAAAACTCTGGATGTCGCGACGTCTTTGGATAATTGTGGGACTAGAGACTTAAGGAACCACTCAAGCAAGAATGATGGTGGGACTGGTACTTTGATTAGACTCTTCCAGCGTCTCCACTCTCGGATATGATCAGAGATATGGTCTGTTGTTGTCTATTCGAAATTGGCGAGCAAATCTATGCCAGCGTCGTATCTCATAGGTAACTGGAAATGGTTAAGGAAGGCCATCACTAGTTCACCAAAAGAAGAGTATCTTGAGCGATCGAGATCGATGTACCATTTCGCAGCACTCCTGATAAGAGTGCGTTGAAACAATCGCAACTGTATGAAGTCATCTTTCAATGAGTTAGATGAACACCAAAGATGGAAGGTAGTCACATGATCACCTGGATATTTGTTAGGCTTGGCATCGAACTTTGGAATGTTCGAAGGCAACTTTGTTGGCATAGGATTCCAACGTGGATCGTCTCAAATAGGATCATTTAACAACCTTGTCAAATCTGGCAAGTGTAACGTCGCCAGGAATGGTAGTTTGGGTTGTTGTTGATAACCTGGGAAAAAGGGTCCTGGAGTTTGACTGGCACCAGGTTGCCAGGAAAAGTTTGGCTGCTGGCCCGGGTTCTGGTAGAAACCATGGCCCTGACTAGCATAAGGATTTTTCATATGTGGAGACATCATTGGATGATTTCCCATAAAGGACATAGGATGTTGGGCATGCATCATGTTTGAAGGACTTTGGGAAGGATTACCCCACGCCAATCCCAATGGGAGAGGCATAGTAGTCTGTCCAGGGTTCCATTGACTATGGAAATAATTACCCCAGAATGACATTCCAGAGGAAGCAACAGATCCTTGTCCTGAGTTCCAAGGTCTTGCTATATGTGCCCCCGGCGTAAGAATAGTACACTGTGTCGGAGTAGACTTTTCAAAAATGGGAGTGCCCCGAGATGGGAAAGCGGTGGATGCAAAAGTGTTGTTAGCAATCGTCCTATTCCAAACAAACGGTGATGAACCTACCAGCATACTGTGCGTAGGTGTTCCTTGACTCCTGGATCCAAATAAACTAGTGTGTACAGGCTGCCCAGCGGATTGTTGATGCAGACCACCAAGCGAAGGGGACGAAGGAGGAATATGACCTCCAATGTGAGGAAAAGCATTAAAAGGGACAGGAGTTCCCCCAAGTTGACCTTGTAGAGGAGCGTTAGAGCTCCCTGCCCCCAGACCCAAATTCGGTAAAGTGGAGTAAGTGAGTGCAGGACTTGTACCCGAACTAGGTATACCGTATGAGAACGGAGGGCCTGTCGCACTAGGTGTGAAGGGGGTTGTGGCCACCGCCATAGACGGGGTCAATCCACTGTGCGACATAGTTGCGGCCAAGACCATGGTGGCTCGGACCGACGACGACAAGTTAGGAGATGCTTCTCCTGTGGTAGCAACTGTGGTGGGAATGGAAGAATTCCCAAAAGAAGTAACAACGTTTGTTTCCATAGCTGTGTGAGGCACTGACAAGCGTTTGTAAAATTGGATTGGTACAATAAAATGTGGCCAAGTATCAGTGGTTGGGGTTTCAACTGAGCCAATATTGACAGTTGATTCCTCTGGGAGTTGTTCGGGCACAATGGTTTGTAACCCGGTCACTTCGAAATAGCCTTGCTGGTCTAGATTCTGCCTCAATGGTAGCGGGGGTGGCTCCAGTATAACCAATGGCAGGCCCAAAAGCCTTCATGACCAGAGGAACTTAGTATCCTCCACTGTGTGAGAAGATCCAAGACACACTAAGGTATTCTACACATTCAAACAGTAACACACACTAAAAAAGAATCCCCTAAGAGATAAGACAAGAAATCACTAAACTATTTGGAAGAACAGTTACAACAACCAACACTAGAGAAACTTACCGGTACAAGTGCAACTCGAACACGGAAGCACCCTCCAGGTATACTCTACAAAGCGTGGCCCAATTTCTGTCCTAGGTACCATGGTATACCCCCACAGTCACCTGTGTATATCCCTAAAAAGATTGGCAACTAGGTTGCCAACATGCGAACAGTCACCAGCTGGGTACAGTCGAAAGTTGGGTAGACCACAATGAGCAGGGTATCAAGCCCGAAACCTATCAAGGGTATTGAGAGAAAATGGTCCGAAATACAATTGAGGACCTCAAACGGATTCGAGACCCATGAAGCAATGTGGAAAATGAAAACGACAGAATCCAAAAACAAGCCCTCGATATGTGTTCTCCACTACGATTGGTCCAGCTTTGGAGGGTTTATCCCCGCTACCTTTCCGCACGCGACCTTGTATTTATCCCTTGTGTTAGAGGGGGGTCCTGGATAACTTCCACAAAACTAGACTTTAGACACTCCCTATCACAGACTCCAATGTTTGGTTTTGAATGGCCTTGGAGAGTTTCCTCTCCAACCTAATCCAAGGCCCTAGTCCTGAACTGGTTTGTGAACCCTACAAACAAAAAGTCTAATAGATTTTTAAATTAGCATTTCTTTTATGGGCTTTCTTACATCATGGGGTATGAAGGTGAAACTGATGATGTGTAAAGACGAAAGAAAAAATGAATGAAAAAATGCTGGAAACAAAAGGCTTTTACTAAATGCAAAATTTCAGCAACTTTTCACAAAGAAAGATTTATTTTTCTCTTCAATTTTTCTAAGATTTTATGCAGCAATCATAAAGGAATTTCGCTCAACTATGAGCTACTTATTCTCTAAATGAACTGAAAAAAATTACGAAACAAAAGACTTCTCCCTAGCTAATGATGCAGAAACACACCCTTTAAACAAAGCAGAAAATGAAAAAGAGATATTTTTTTTTTTTATTTAAGTGCAAATAAAGCAACAAAGGGAAAATACCGACAAGCACAAAACCAAGAATAACAAGTTCCATCTTAAAGCGTAGATTGAAAAGAATCAGAGTAAAGACACACAATGGAAATCAAGAAAACAAAGACTCTTACGCTTGTCTAAAAACCATAAAACAAAAATTTTCTTTTTATATTTTTTGTCAACTATCAACTGAGAAAAAACAGGCTAAGGGTAAGAGGCCCTAACCTACTGACTGTTCAACCCTAGAATTCAACACCTAAGAGGAATACTTCTCATCAAAGGAGGGGATGACTGCCCCACCCTGAACAAAAAGTAGCCTGTCGAACACGCTACTGTCACTAAAACAACACGCGTGCGAACACGTGCTAAGCTGAAACAGGACACGTGTACATGCGGGCTGACCTTGTTCAGGACGCGTGTATGTATAAATTCTAATACAAAGATAAAAATAGGCAGTCCAGACGAAGAACAGGCCTCTCGTATTGATAACCAGGGTCCCTTGAAGGCTTGGATGATTTTTCTAACAGAAAAGAAAAAATAATGCAAGGAATAACAAAGCAAAAAGGCAATTTAAAATAGGACTATGAACCAGCAAGACTTAGACAAGATTCCAGAAAACCCCCTGAGAATGTATAATTCTGACAGGGAAGAGGTGGACTACCTCTAAAGGTCTCTGAAGCCCTACACGCTACTATTATCCCTACAACTAGCATTCACACGCGGGTTGTAAGAGGATAGGGCGTGGGTACACACGTGCAGGCCTTATGCAGGCTGCGTGTACCTCTGTGTGTCCCGACAACTACCATCAAGCAATAGTCAGGGAAAACTGGTATGAAGAACCAGGATCCCTGCTAGCTCAGACCTAACAGAAAAAGATAGGCAAAGAAAAATAGAACACCTATTCTTTCAACTACCCAAAAACTTTAAAGAAATCCAGAAACCCTAAAGAGTATATTCCCCATTACAGTTTCCAATTCTGTTGTTGGGAAAAATACCCTACAGACTAGAAAACTAGGGTCAGACTTGCATGCATATTTTGACCGTAAAGAAATTACTTTTTAATCTACAACCCGAAACTTAAACCCCTCTTTCACAATACATGCGTGGAGAATGACTACTAACCTTGTCTCCGACGTTCGATGTAGATCCTCCGTTGCACTTTGACCACTTTCTTGCACTGCTCCTTCCAAAGATGACCTACAATCAAGACAAAAAACTATGCATTCATGCTACTTCTCTACTTGAGGGTTAGAACTTAAGCATAAATTAAACAAACCATATATAACTCATGCATTGGGACGGGAAAAGTATTCTTTTATTATTTGAAAAATGAATCAACTTACAATCAAAGTCGAGACCGTCCACCGCTCCTTGATATTGATCCTGGTCTCCTCCTCTTCTGTCCTCCAACTGCTTTGCGTTAAATATCCTTTGGCATGAGGAAAGGCTAAAGGGTCGGGACAATGGATTCTGTAAATGGGCAAAGTTTCTTCGCTATATTTTTTCCTCCTCCAAATGGTACCCCTACCCCTTCTTTTATAGGCTAGAAGGAGCTGGGGTTTTGGACGAAACCTCGGCCATGCATGGCCGCGAGTTTCAGTTAACTGACCCATATCTTTTTGTTCCATCGGCAACTTTCCCTTTTTTGTGCTTTGTTAGGTACATGCGGGTTGTAGTGGGCCTGCCAGCGTGCACACACGTGTAGTAATGGGTTAGGGCACGTGGGCCTTAACACAAGAGGATTTCCAAAGAGTTGTTCAGCAAATGTTTTGGCAATGAAGGGATATGAGTTGGCCTGATGCCAAGTAAGCATGTGTGGTGCAATTTAGGGTTATAAAAATTAATCCCCATGGGTTCATTAGGGCCATTCAAACTAGTGACTGTGTATTTCATATAATGCTCTTTATTTATATTGAGTTTTATTTGGTTGGCCATTTAGAGGTAACCACATATGAGACTAATCTGTATAAAAATAACCATTTAGTTGATATGACCAATCCCTTCTTAAAAAATACCCATATACATTAGGAATATTAGCCACAATAATGTCTATGACCTGGTGCACTTTAGGGTTAGAGGACAATCTGATAAAAACATCTCTAAGTTTCCCTACAAATTTAACTTTTGTTTTGTCAAGCTTAATACCTTTAATATTAGATGGCTTGACTTCAACATTAATTTTATGCCAGATAGACAAAGGCATTACATTTGAAATGCCCCATAATCTACCATACAATTATGGATATTCATACTAAAAATCTCAAATGACAACAAAAAAGGAGGAATATCAAGTTTTTTTACATGTTGAGGAGGGAGTGTCTACAAGTTGTTTCTTATTAACGATGGACCAAGATGCCTTTTTATTGAAATTCTCTACTTCTTGGTTAGGAACATCCTTCTTCCTATTGATACTTTCAACGAAAATTGGCTACATTTTATGTTGTATATAAGGAAGTTTCAACAACTAAAAAATGGATACGTTAGCACTCAGCCCTCATCATTTTAAGTCTTCAATAGGATCATAGTCTAAATCAGAAATAGAAAAACTTGTTGGTGTCTCCATATAATTTTTAGACTTGGATGTTATATTTTTGTTTTGGGAAGGAGTAGACTGATCTTGACTATCATGTTGGTATTTTCTTCGATTTTTATAAGAGTGTTGATGGATGGTTTCAAATTTGGCTTGAAAGATGACGTAAAATAGGAGGAGGGGCATCTTCATCATTACCTGGTTCTTCTTCCTCATCTCCAGCTTCACATTGTTGTTTATTTATATCTTCATAGGTAGTGTCAACTGTGGACAACAGTTCTTTGAAATCATTTTGAATCCCTTCTATACTTAATCCTTCATTTGGAGAAGTGTTTTTGTTTGGAAAATTTGGGGGTGGTCTTTTAAAGGGGATTTCAAAAAGACCCATCTTTGAAGATCCCTCCTTTGAAACTCTTTTTAGGTCAATAACATGATTGGATAATTTATGGAAGTATTTTTGTAATCTCTCCAAGTCAAGGGGTGATGCACACCCCCCCCTTTTCCCCTCAAGGTTGTTGACCTCCCAGTCAAGGATTGATCAAGAAACTGAGTCAGATCGAGTCTTTGGGTCTCTTCTAGGCCCCAAAACCATTTAAACAAGCATTTTTTCCCATGGCATAGGTCGTATGAGATCTGTGGGCCCTCTCTCAAGTGTTTTTCAAACCTCAATGAAAAACATGCACTAGCTCTTCTCTGGCTAAGCCCTTTCCTTTGCGTGACCACTCACATAATCAAAAGGCATGTCATGACTTCGTGTGTCGGGCCCTTGAAAGTGAGTCACCTTGATTCTCCCAACCCCTGAAATACCAACAGGAGGCTAGCACATGATATATCCTCTACTCTCCCTCACTGATGTGACTTTTCACTATGACTTGGGGACAAAATTCTGAGCGCTTCGGGATTTCATTCTTTGTGTCTCCCAAAATCTTGCTTGCTTGTCCTTCCGATATCTCCTTGGAAAATAAACGGTCTAGATTTCTCCTTCGATCAATGTCTGTGATAAAATCATGAACTCGGACTACATGAGTTCCCAAAACTCTCCCTTATGATTTCCCAAGTTGCGAACTCCCGACAAGACCAGATCTATGGTCCAGTTCCCTCCTCCGATCAACGATTGTGATCAAATCGTGATTTCACGATTCCTGAGTTCTTATAAATTTGCCTTTGACTTATTTGAGTCATGAGTTAGCGAAACGTTGATCTCTCACCACGTCTCCATTCGCAGATCAATCACCCACATTCTTCCTTTAGGATCAATGACCCTTAATCATTTCAGCCTTCAGTGATTTGGAGCTTTCCGAAACTTCTTTTCCACAAAAACCCTGAAGTGAAATCCTCCGAAGTCCACGATCTGGTGACAGCCGTCCTCTTCTCGATTGACGACTCTCTGCTCTTCGGCTCTTTGGGATTCAAATGTTTCAACCTTTTGTGTGTTTGTTCCTCTTGGACCATCTTCACCTGAAACACATGATCTCTTGACACGTGTCTCCCCTTTGATCTGATGGCCTCTATATGCTTCGGGTCTTCGGGGTTCAGATGTTTCAATTCTTATGCACTCGGTTCTCCCAGAGTACTTCCACCTAAAAAATCAGATCTTGCGCCACCTCTTGCCTTTGATGATGGCTAGTCCCTACTTGCTTCTGGACTTCGGGACTTTGACAAGTACGATCTCCTATGTGTACACAACGTTAAGGCTCATGCACTTCCATCCAAATCCAACGGCTATTGACCCTCTCCGCTCAGATCCAATGGATGGGATTTGTTCTCTTTTTCTAGGATATCCTTGTTTGCTATGAACTGATCCAACAAACCATGCTTTTCCTTACAACCAATCTGATTGTTACTAATTCTCCTCCTCCTGATCTTTAGAATTCTCCCTACTTGGAAGATTCTGTCAGTCTTCAAAGGTTTTCAGCCTTTGAACTTTCTCCCGTGAACCCGACTATCTTGGGTCTTGCTTATTATTCTGAGAGCGTTATCTCTTATGAGCTTTAGGACTTTGAATAAGTCTTTCACCCGTGCACTACTTGCATTATTCCTTCTGATCTTGATCTCCTCGAATATTTCGATCTCCCATGCACTCTTTTCATTTTTTGGATTTCGTCAAACTCAGATCCGAAGGATTTAATGAAAATAAATTATTCTCTCCCTCCTGGCGTTCTCCTTGCTCAATGCACACCTTGAAGAGTTCTTCCTTACAGAGTGTTTAGTAACTCTATCTCTTTGTGCCTTCTCTGCAAAGATTCCTCCTCTAAGGTATTCAATAACCTTGATATTTCTCCTTGAGTTTTTATCACTCTGTTGCACCCTCCTAACATGTTCTTTCTTGACTCCACAGAGTTCAGATGTGCATTCCTTGCACTGGCTATAAAACTTCAAATGTTCTGTTGTGCACTCCTTACACAACCTGAAGAACATAGAATGATACCTCAAACTCAAACAAAGATAAATAAATTTATCTTCTGACTGCAAATGAAACCTATCATACATCTACAACACATTAACACATAGATAACATTCACAGAATAAAGATAATAGATAAACAAGTCATGTGCAGGAAAAACTTCCTTCTTTCGTATTAAGATGAATGTTTGTTTACAAATGTCTACATAGACTGGACTACCACAAAGTCTCAATTATTTCTCCTATTCTAACTCTATCATGATTTCTACTTCTTATAAGACCTCTCCCCCTCGATATCTCTCTCTCAATTATCCTAATTACAAAGTGTGGGCTCTACGAGCTTATCCTCACCACCGCCTTAGTGTTATCGCTATTTCAGCTACAAAACCATACTTCTATGGCTACATTCCACAAATGTTTATCTAGAACTGACTATGATCTAGACCTTCTACATGTAACCATTTAAGGCAACCCTAAACACTACTTGTACAAAGGCGTGGCCTGGCATTTATTAGCCTTACAACACGTAAAATTCCATATAGGATTATATTCAAAATTTAAAAACCAGGAGGGTCAGTACCTCTCCCTTTATCCATTGCACATATACGTATTGGCATGCTAGTGCATTTGCTGATATGGAGTGATGCTCCTACATCATACTCCACTGCTGGGAAAATCATGAGCTCCTCTTCTCCTGTGTTGAAATCCTCCTGGATCCCAAAATCTTTTCTGTAGATGTCCTCTTTCTCGTCTCTAGCTATGTCATTTTTTCTATTGTTGTTGTATCCTCTTCTCCTTCTTTCCTGTTGCTATGTCATGTTCTCCTCTTTTCATATTTCCTTTACTGACTACTTCTGTTGACCTCAACATCATCTTCCTTATCACTTCTATCACCCTGTCTAGTTTCTCCAGTGGCTATCTCTTCCTATGCAGTCTCCTATGTTGCACTTCCTCCTTATCGGTGGTGTTAGCACTAGAAGTCACCTCTGGATTGCAGTAGAGGTAAGCCCAGTACCCATCAGTTTTTATGTCATATTAAATAAAATTAAAGGAGGTCGAATGGGTGCAGACTCAAGAAAATATCACTTTAACTCGGAAATCTGAACCAAGCAATGCATGAGCAAGTGAGGTTTTGATTTAAATTTAGTCAGTAAGTTGTAATAAAGGGTGAGTAGGGGAAAAACAAGTGAGGATATGTAGAGGTATGCTTATAGGGACATCAAGTCTTCCAGCAACCTAAAGAGGAAAAGCTTTAAGAACAAGATCCTCTTGGACCTAAAACTTCGGGAAACTAAGAGAACACTACAAAAACATTGCATTCAAACCTCCATTGAAACACAACCAAAACAATTCATGTGAATCCCTCAATGATGAAACTCTTAGTATCAAGCGAAAAAGAGTGGCTAAAAGAGGTAACTTAGATTAAACAGGAAGTTTAAAATCTTATTACATAATAGAGAACCAGAGCTGTATCAAATCATTACAATCGGGAACCTAGCTCAACCATCAAACCTAAAACAATATGAGAAAGACTTCTACATACTCGGAACAAAACAACAAAATCCTACACAATCCTTCGTATTGAATGCATTACATCTACATGCTTCCTGGAAGACTATGCATGTAATCGCTTGTCAAACGTGAGCTTCAGTCAGATGCAATCGTGCTTCAGAAAAAACATGTAAAGGAGTTGACTTGCTGAAAATCCTTCCTATGGATTTCTATTTATGGTGGAAATGACGTTCAATTTCCACCACTCGCTTCAATAACTTCCTTTCTTGAGATCAGGAAGGCCCAAGTCAACTCTACACCTGTAGAACTTGGCAGCCTCTGCATTCTTCCATCTAGATCAAAGTTGGATGTTTGCAGGGGAGTCTTGGTAGGTGGACGTGGAGGCTGACACGATGGATAAAGCAATCGGCATGAAGCGATGAAAGGATGGTGACGAGGTGAGAAGGTGCGGTGAAAACGTGGTGACTGGGAGACACATGGGTTCCAATAATTGGGAGTTAAGGTGACGTGGAGAAGGGAGAGGAAGCGAGTGGTCAGTAGGAGAAAATGACAACATTGAGGAAGATTACATGAAGCGAGAGTGGGGAAAAATTGTAGGGAGATAATAGGGAGAGACAAGATAGGGGAAAGGAATAGGCATACAGGAGTGCTAGTGGAAAATAGGTGGCACAAGGAGAAGTAAGGGAGAGTGGTAAGGAGTCTACTTGGAAGGGGTGGGGTAGCGGTAAGAGGTATTGAGTGGGGGGGGGTCTGATTTAACGAGGAAGCGCCATGATAGTGGGTCCCTGCACTCAAAAACCACTAACTCGGACCCCCCCCCATTAAATATAGAATGTCGGGGGGGTCCGATATGGATCTTGAGCCATATATCTGAGCACACCAAGATCAGACGCTCAGATCCACGTGCTTCTTACTATATTGCACCAAAAGGTCACATCATTCATCTGAGTTAGGATAGAAACCATTTTTTGAGTTTTTTGCCCACTTTCTTTCATTTCTTTTGCCAAAATGGCATTTAGGGAAAATACCCTTGATCAACAATGTGTGTTAGCATTAGGCTCCATGGGGGATAGAGTCCTCCCTACGAGGCTCTAATAACTCTTTTGTAGCTTCAGTGCCTTACTGTTGGGTTGGATTCATGTATAAAACCGAAAAAAAGAGAAAAATAATATTTAAAAAGATGTGGGAGCCACTCATGTCTCAAGTAATGAACTTTTTCAGAAATTTTCCATTTACAGTGGCACCAAAAACTTCATCACCCTCCAAATTTTGTAGCCTGTAAGTGTTATTTAGAAATTTCTCAGATATTTTAAAGGGTCTGATCCATAGGGCATCAAATTTACCATGCTTTCCCTTTTCCTTCTTAGGTGCATCCCACTTGAATACTAGATCTCCCATGTGGAAATCATCTTTCCTGAATTTCCTATCAAAGGTTTGCTTAATCCTTTGTTGTTGTTCATGTGCTCTATATAGCACCTACTCTCTAGTCTGCTACATTTCTACCAGCTGCAGAATCCTTCTGATCATGTCCCCAGGCTCACCTTGGTAGTCTTGAAATAATTTCACCACCGACAAGGCCAGTTGAGAAGGAAAGATAGCCTCAAATCCATACACAAGTTGAAAGGTGGAGACACCAAGAGCTCTCTTAGTCATTACCCTATCAGCCCACAAAGAAAATTTGAGCTTTGAATCCCATGCTTTCTGGTTGTCCTCCAACAGTCTTTTAATAACTTTTATAAGGATTTTGTTTGAATATTTCGCTAGTCCATTCCCTTGGGGATAGTAAGGAGTTGACTGAATTAGTGAAATTTCAAACTATTCACAAAACTTGATCAAAGGTTCAACCTTGAAAGATGAAGCATTTTCATTGATGATTCTATTCAGAAAACCAAATATTGCTATAATGTCTTCAAGAAAACCAATGATTTCCTTGTGAGAAGCACTCCTTGTGGGGATAAATTCTATCCACTTGGTGAAATAATCTATTGCAGTTAAAATCCATCTGTGTTGACCACTTGAAGCAGGATGAATTTCCCCAATAAATTCTAGGCCCCACTGCTAAAAGGATCCTAAAGCTACCATAGGATTCAATGGCAGAGACTTGAGTTGCTGCTTCCCAACAATATTTTGACATTTAACACAAGCCCTAATTTTCTCATAGACATCAGTGAATAGAGTAGGCCAAAAATGCCCAGCCCTAAGAATTTTGTAGGTTGCAACTCTCCAAAAGTGATGTCCCCCATATATGTTGTCATGAAAATAAAACATAATGTTTTGGGCCTCTTGTGGGTCCAAACATCTCAAAAGAACTCCCAGAGGGTCATTCCAATACAAAACCTAGTTAATAAGGAAATATTTAACTTCTTTGAGCTTAAGAGCTCTTGTCTTACTTTTTCCCATACCATCTGGAGGTCACAACTCCTGTAGAAATAATATGATGTGTTTGTACCAGATGCATCCTGCCAATGGAGGGCTGACTTATGGACCTGAATGAGACAATTCATCTTGCTGGTTTTATGAGCAGGCTCTGATGAATTTGACCCCCAAAGCCTTGCAATTAGACTCATCCAGTAACTTGGCTAAACCTTGGCCTTTAACTATTTTGGTAGGCTTTATTTCCAGATCAAACTCAAGGATTTTGGAAATCCACTTGCTCCTTCATCCATCTATGTCAGGATGAATGAGAATGTCCTTCACAGAAGATGAAGGAACTGTTGGCATGTTTTTCAGACAAAGGAAGAGTATGCATGTTTTTCATTGATGGAAAATATCATGATCAGCAGCACAACGACAGTGATGTAATGGAAAGATCAATAGTGTAAGCTTAGTAGGAGGAGCAACAATGATCGTTGGATCCCATTCAAAATTCCCGATGACCGTTAGATCTAAATTAAGACTAGAGGAGTGCACAGAAGAGGAGAACATATCTCAAGCGTCAGATATGAGTGAGAAGACCAACCATCGTCGAATCCAGAAGAAGGAGCATGATCTTTAAGTACAAGATGAAGTGGGCTTAGAAAGTCCTGAAAGTAGGAGGACTGTTGATCCAATAAGGACACGTGGAAAACAATCAGAGCACGATAAAGGTTTTGTTTCAGAGTTTTGCAGATAAGGAAATCCAAAGGAAAGAGGTTCTTTAACCACTCGAACTCGCGATATGCGAAATTGCGATAACAATCCTGACCGTTGGAGTCATAGGACATGTGGCAAGCAATTGGAATTTTGCTGACTTGCACATTGGAGGAGTCAATGGAGCATGGTGTGGTAACTCGCAATATGCGATATCCCGAAATGATACAAGCCATTGGATTGAGAGTTGATATGAACCCTTGGATCGAGGTATGTTGTGGAACGTTGGATGGAGAGGAAACATGGCGAGTGATTGGCATCTCATTGACTGGAAAGTCAAAGGAAGGAAATCCTATAACCTTCCAATTCACGATATGAGAAATTGCGATAAGGACTAGCCCATGGTCATAGACAAGGTCACATCATCAAAGGCTGGAGGAAGGAGCTAGTGGTGCTAAGCTCCATTTTGGGGATCACAACTTGGACTGTTGAGACTCTTTGAAACATGATTGTCGAAATGTAAAATGTGAAACACATTTTGATTAGGCCCATGTTCATATCTAGTGGGCATATGGGAAAAACACAAGACCTTGCAGATTTAATCCAACAGGGCTTGTTAATTCAAAATCTGATCGAAGGGCTATTGTTGATCTTCATGATTAAATGTTCAGTTACGTTTCAGTTAGCATAATCGAATCATGGTTCTTGATCGGTTGGCGATTCAGTTTCTGAGACGGTTTCTTCTTTTCCCAAGGAGATTCGAAGTGTAATTGATGAGGATGGTGTGTATAAAAGGGGAGATGCAGTGACTGTGTAAGGTTGGTTGTTCTGACTGAAAAATGAGTTGAACTATTAAAATTACAGTATGCATAGTGTGAAGAAATCTCAGAGATAAGGAACAAAAGATGAACACAATAGAAAAGGTGAAGAGAGAATAATGTGCACATATCAAAGAAGCATGAGAAGGAAAGAGAAATAATAGAAGAAAGAGACAATAGGTCAAGCCATGTATGAACAAAGTAGAAAGAATCGTAGAACAATGAAGAAGTGGTAAGAATTGATATATTTATATTGTTGGTTATTCATTCATTTATTTATAATCAGAGAGGTAGTGTGGTGCTAGGGAGGAATGTGGTCCTTTGATATTCAAGTTGATGCTTGAATTTTGGGAGTTGTAGCTTCCATCTAGTTGTGGCTAGAAAATAGGGTGGTAGGGTGGTGCTTGGGAAAACACAGAGTTTTTTGTATGCAAGTTGGTGCTTGTATAAGTGGAAGTAGGTGCTTCCATCTAGTCGGTGTTGGAACACTCATGGAGTTGGTGCTTCCTTATAGTGGGTGCTGGAGAAACTAGAGAGTTGGTTCTCTCAAACAAGTTGGAGCTTGTAAAATAGAGGTAGTAGCCTCACATTGAGTTGGTTCTCAACTATAGATGATATATAGGACTTAAAAGACTGCCTATCATTTCGAAGAAGAAGAGGTTTTCTCCATTTATGGGTTTCCTCGTGAAAATATGTCTTTGTGTATATCTTATGTGTGACTAATGATCATTATTTATGTTGTTCATATGTTGTATAATATTGATGGTCACTTGGAGAAAGATTAAAAATGATTTAATTGACTTGAAATTGTTTAAGAACAGTAACACCTGATTCACCCCCCCTCTCAGTTGTCTTAGTAATTTCAACAGGAACATATGCAATGATATTTGAATGTAGAACATAAACTCTGAAATATTTGAGAGATCTTACTAAGGCATAGCCATGTTTCTCCATGATGTCATATTTCACCTCTACATCTCTTAGTGCTCTGCTGAAAAATGAAATAGGCTACTCCATCCCTTCAACTTTTTTCTACAATAAAACAACTTCCACTGTATCAAAAGAAGAAAAAGAAAATATCATAAAATATTTGGAGTAATCAGGACTGATAAGCACAGGTGCCTCAATCAAGGCCTTCTTTATTTGTTCAAAAGAATTTCTGGACTCGACAGTCCATCTTACTTCATTCCCCTTCCTGAGAATAGATGTTATGAGCTTTACCATTTCAACAAAATTGGAAAAAAACCTTTGTTATGCATTATTTTCATCATCCCTATGATCGTTAATGATGTAAACCTATCTGTTTCCTTCAGAAGGGTCAATGGCCTGAATTTTTAAAGAAAGAAGGGAGAAGAACTTTTTCTGAGAGAAGAAGTTGTGTTTTCCTCTATTAAAACCCTTTTTGGAGGATTTTCGCAGGTTGCACCATAGCTAGGGTGCAGAAATTCCTGATTTTTGTAGGCTGCACTATAGCTAGGGCATGGAATTTCCACAAGCTGCACTATAACCAGGTCGTGATGGCCTTCGTACATGGGAAAAATGAGCATTTTCTCGATGTTTCTATAAGGAGAAGCTTCTATGGTGAGGTGGCCTCCAAATAGTTTGGATCTTACTCACTTTCATGATTTAGTGGGATCATCCTAACCTCCTCACCTTATTCTCTTTAGCTTATGAAAGTAGAGGATCTCTCATGGAGAAAGTTAGCTTGATTGGGTTGGAAATTCTTTGAGCTTGTTATCTTGGTTAGATTGGCTTTGAGCTTTTCTTTGTCAAGATAGATTGTGAGTAGCCATCAGATCCATGGTCTTAGAATCCTTGGAGAAAGAAGTGTGTGGAAAGGAAGGAATTTTTGGAAGGAACCTTACGACATCAAGGCATCCGGTTGGAATCTCTCTTCCTATTATTTAATATAATATAGTGGCATGCTTCTTTCCCATAGAATTATCTTTATTTTATTGCATAAGTCCTTGATCATATGCATAGGTTTTCATTGAATATACTTCTACCACTTTCACTTTGGTTGGTTTGTGTCTCACTGCAGGATCAGTATCACAAGAGAACTAGAGCGAAGAAGGAACAACAAAGATATAAGGAAGTGATCTCAAAGGTAAGTCATAAATTCCTTCTTTGGTAGTAAAATCAATGATTGTAATTTAGGGAAAGCGCCATGTCCTATCCTTTTTTTTTCTAGATCTTGGTGGATCTATGTGGATCATTCTATGTCCTCATTCACTGATTTACCCGATAACAACCTTCTCAGGATATTAATTTTTCCCAAGAAAGACTGGAGTTCTTTCTTGAATCTTGGGATTGACAAGCATTGGATTGCTTATACCCTTCTAGGATCAATCCTGACTCCCTCAGCTGATGCTATGTGCCCCAGTAACTTCCCCTCTTTCATGGAAACCAATGATTTCTTGGGATTTAAGGAAAGGCCAAATTTCCTGCATTTTAAGAAGACCCTTTTCAAATGTTCATAATGTTCTTTATCAAACTTGGGGAAAACTGTAATGTCATCCAAATAGATCACCACAAATTTATCCCATTCTCCAATGAAAGTGATGTCCATGGCTCGCTGAGAGGTTTCCCCTACATTCATCAACCCAAAGGGCATCTAGCATACATGAATGTACCCCAAGGAGTGGTGAAGGTGGGTTTTTCTCTATCTTTGGGCAGGACAAAGATTTGATTATAGCCAAAAAAATCGTCAATCATGGATATCCTTGATGCACTAATAATCATTTATAATATGTGTTCCATCTTCGACAAGGGGTAATTGTCCTTCTTTGAGCTTTTGTTCAAGTTTCTGAAATTGACACAAAGCCCATTTTCCTCACTTTTCTTTCTCACTAGGACCAAGTTGGCCACCCACTCTAAATACCTCAAAGGAATGATGATCTGGGCATCCAACAAATTCTTCATCTCTTTCTCCCTGATTGGAAGCAACATAGGATTTATCAGCCTCAATTTCTACCTATATGACTTAGTTTCTTCCTTCAGTGGGATTTTATGCTCAATGAAACCTATGTCATAAGCACTGACATATTCATATGTCCATGCGAACACATCAGAAATTTTTTTCAATAGATCAGCATATTCGAGCTTTTACTCCTTTGACATGTTGCTTGACAAATTGACAAAATTAGGATTTTCCTCTATACCAATGTTGTATTTAGATATGTCAGCATCATCAAGCAACCTTCTAGATTTCAATGCCACATCATTACTGTAAAGAATCCATTCCAAAGGAACTAGTCCCTTTAGAATGTGATTGCTTGGTAAATGCAGAATGTGATGATTAGCTATTTTGTTTAAAAATACATCAGCATGGAAATCATTTTCAGAATCAAGATCTTGATCTATGTGTAATGCAGAAAATTCATCAACAGTTTCTAGGAACCTCTTGATTTCAATATCATCCTCGAATACCTTCCAATGCTTGAAATTGTCAGGTATAGAGGGTCTATATTTTACCTCTACATCATACCTGAGTCTAGGTGGCAGAGGGATTCTGAAATTGCTTGTTGAAATAGCCAAAGAATCGGCGAATGTGTTCTCTTCTCTCAGGATAAATGAAATGTTGAAAGCTAGGAAGAATCTGTCAATTATGTCCCGCACTTCATTCCTATAAGATCTGAATTTAGGATTCTTGGCTTGGTAAATATTTATGATATGATTGATAACCAACTCAGCATCTCCAAACACATATATTTCTTTAATTCCCATATCTTTTGCAACTCTCAATCCCAAAACAAGAGCTTCGTACTCCACCACATTATTGGTGGTTTCAAATTCTAATTTGTAGGAAAGAGGTATGGTCTCTTGAGTAGGTGAAATAAGGAATACTCCAACACCAACACTCACCCTATATGAAGTTCCATCAAAAACATTTTCCAAACAAGGTTTATGGGAGAAGGAACTTCAGGAAGAGAAGTGGACTATTTTCTAAGTTTTAGAGGAGGTCCAGGAGCATCAGTGATCTATAATAAACTAGACCCAAAATCAATGTCAAGTGCAAAGATAGGATGGTTGGTGGGGTTTGTTTCATTGCTAATAATATAAGGCAAATGAGCTTCCCTGTAAAGTATTCTATGCTCCCCCCCAAACAAAGGAATAGTGGCGTATGTGAGGTCCATTTGCAAGGTTCCCCCAAGTATTTTTATCAAAGATCTTGAAAAAAACATGCCAAACTTGGGGGGAACATCAGCTACCATAATATCCATGACCACACTTTTCACAGGGAGATGAAACAAGGTCACAACCAGGTCTTTGATGACCCCAAGACATTGCACTTTACTAGATTCAAATGAATACAAGTCATGGTGTGTTTTTGTGATTTATAGTTCTAGTTCTTCCATGATAGTTTTGGGCATGAGATTATGAGATGCCCCTGAATCCATCAGAAAATTATGCAACACCTTATCATGTATGTTCAGTGATGTGTAGAAGGGAGGAGATGAATCATCTCTATATTCTACCATAAGACCTAAGATGATTGTTGGCTTTTTGTCTTGCAAATTGATTGAGTTTGTGGGATGATTTGAGGGTTCAGGCAACAATAGTTTAGATAGGATTATTTTGAAATCTTCATGCTTGAACAACTCTGAAAGGGGTACAAGGATTCTAATTTTCTGAATTTCATGCTCGAAATTAAAAGGGGATGTGGACTTTGAAATTTCCTTCACTTTCAGGACCAGAGTTTTAACCACTGGAGAGGGGATTTGAAATTTCTTACCTTTGTTGTCGTCTGCTACATCTTTAGCAGGCTTTTCTGCTATGGTAGGTAGATCATGAACATCAATCATTGCTTCTTTCTTTTTGGACCTGAGGTTGTATCTGTTCGGGTTGTTGTTGGCCTTTTCCCCCTTGCTCAACTCATTTAATTGGTTGTCCATGAGAGACTCATCGTATGCTGATTGAGTCAAATGAGGGAAAGAGGATGTGTTTTCGAGACAATGGATTTATGGATCGAGGTCTTCCTCCTCTCCATCATTATATGAAACAAGGTTGTTTTGGAGAGGGTTTTGGATTTTTTGATCATCCCTATCTCTGTTCCTCTATTCCCTTTGGAAAATATGAGGAGCATTGTTATTAGGCCTCCCGAAGTTGCCTCTGTTATCATCATTTTGAGAATTTTTGTATGTCTTCTTCCCTTCCAACTCCAATATCTCCATTCTAGATGAAATTGATTTTAGTAACTTGGTTACTTCATCCATTTGAGGGGGAGCAGTGGAGGAACCAGAGGTTGAAACAGCAGACCTCCCCTTTCCTCCATCTCTATCAACCTTACCCCTGAGTTTGTTCATTGCCAAAATGTTGGATTCCACTTCCAAGGCTGCATCTTTCATATGAGCCAAGGAAACAACTCTTCTTTCTCTTAATAGGAGGAATATATCAGGGTCAAATGCATTAGCATAAGTAATTCTAGAAGAGGATTCAGTAGGTTTAATCTCAGCAGGGATCTTAGTATACATTTTATCAAACATCTTTGAAAAATATGAAACAGATTATCGTTCCTTCTTCTTCAACAATCCAAACTTTGTAATGTAGTAGAGGAGATCTTTCTTGTCTTCGCAATTCCTTAAGAATTCATCTTCCAAGGCTTCAATTCCACCAATGGATCCATGATCTAGGGACTTGAACCATTTCCTATCCTCTCCATCAATATTGTGGACAAAAATCCTCATCCGCACATCTTCATCTACGATGACATATTTATCAGCATAACTATAGAAAGATGCAAGGTGCTCCTCTCCAATCATATCTCCCTCCCCTATGAACTTAGGAAATTGCTTAAGGTAGCCACCAGCTGGTAGAGCATTAAGAGGATGAGGTAGAATGAGAGGGGCATATTTAGAAATCACTATAGCATCCATTCTATTTCTAGGGGGATTAGCTCCTGCCATAGGACTGTGAATAGGAGGAGAACCAGGAGGGGATGGAGTTCGGACAGGGGATGTTGGGACTGTAGTTTTGGGAGACAAAGGAAACAAATGAGTGTTTGATACAAAGGTTGTAGCACTAGGAGAAATAGAGGCTTCCCATACAAAAACTTTGATAGGGGAAGGGATAGTAAAACCTGGAATAGGAAAATATCCTAAGGTCCCGGGTCTGAGCCAGGGAACGAACTCAGTGGAGACAGGACTATCAAAACTTTCTTCTTCCAAACCGAGGCTAGGAGAGGAGAAAACAACAGGAAAAATCCCAAAATTTAACTCTCTAGAAACTCCAACATAAGATATAATAGGAGTATGAGAAGAAACTAATGGAGTTTCAGAGGGAGGATGATGAAAATTACCAGAATCACCTGGTTCAATGGCCGAACCGCCTTCTTGATGGGTCTTTGCTCTTTTGATAATTCTCTCTGGATAAGCTTCAGGCATGGCTAGAGGCAGCTATGGATGAGACCACGTGTGTCTGCCTTTCAAAGACATCTGACCAATGGAGTCGCCACAATGGAGTTTCCAGGTGCAAGTGCAATCTCAGTGATTCTGATATCTGATGCACCTTTAGAATCAGAAGCTCGTTGTCATTCAATCCTAAGGAAAATATTCAATTCATCCACGACAATGGTGCCAGAGATGCTAGCACTAGAAGTCACCTCTAGATTGTAGTAGAGGTAATCCCAATACCCATCAGTTTTTATGTCACGGTAAATAAAATTAAAGGAGGTTGAATGGGTGCAGACTCAAGAAAATATCGCTTTAACTCAGAAATATGAACCAAGCAATGCATGAGAAAGTGAGGTCTTGATTTAACTTTAGTTAGTAAGTTGTAATAAAGGGTGAGTAGGGAAAAGAAAAGTGAGGAGATGTAGAGGTCTGCTAGGGACATAAGGTCTTCCAGCAGCCTAAGGAGGAAAAGCTTCAAGAACAAGATCCTCTTGGACCTAAAACTTTGGGAAACTGAGAGAACGCTACAACAAAAATACAATCAAACCTCTATTGCAACATAGTCACAACAATTCATGTGAATCCTTCAATCATGAAACTCTCAGTATCAGATGCAAAAGAGTGGGTAAAGGAGCCGACTTAGATTAAACAAGAAGTCTCAAATCTTATTACATAACAAAGAACCAGAGCTATATAAAAGCATTACAATCGGGAGCCTAGCTCAACCATCGACCCTAAAAAAATATGAGAATGAATCCTATATACTTGGAACAAAACAATAGAAGCCTTCTTAATCCTTCACATTGAAGGCATTACGTATGCATGCTTCTTGGCAAACTGTGCATGTAATCTCGTGTCATACGTGAGCTTCAGTTAGACACAATCGTGCTTCAAAACAGACCTGCAAGGGATATGACTTGTTGATAGTCCTTCCTCAGGATTTCTATTTATGGTGGAAACAACAGTCAATCACCACCACCTGCTTCAATAACTGCCTTTCTCAGGATCGGGAAGGCCCAAGTCAACTCGATACCTTTAGAAATTGGTGGCCTCTGCATTCTGCCATCATGATCTGAGTTAGATGTTTGCAGGGGAGGCTTGGCCAAAATATGTGGAGGCTGATGTGATGGTTGGATAAATCAACATGAAAGGATGAAAGGATGATGACCAGGTGAGATGGTGCGGCAACAAAGTGGTGACTGGGAGACACATGGGTGCCAATAATCGAGAGATGAGGTGATGTGGCGAAGGGATAGGATGCGAGTGGTTAGGAGGAGAACACAACAACATTGAGGAAGATGACATGAAGCAGGAGTGGGGAAAAAGTGTAGGGAGATAATAGGGAGAAACAAGACAGGGGAAAGGGACATACATACAGGAGCGCTAGTAGAAAATAGGTGGCAAAAGGAGAAGGCAGTGGTAAGGGAGAGCGGTAAGAGGTCTACTCAGAGAGGGGGCTGGTGGTAATGGGTATTAAGTAGGGGGGGCATGTTTGAGTTAACAAGGAATCGCCACGATAGTGGGGGGGGCCATGATCAAAAACCACCAACTCGAACCCCCCGTTAAAGGTAGAATGTCGGGGGGGGTTCGATATGGATCTTGAGCTGTAGATCTGATCACGCCAAGATCAACCACTCAGATCCATGTGCTTCTTACCACATCATGCCAAAAGGTCACATCATTCATCTGACTTAGGATAGAAACCATTTTGTGGGTTGTTTTCCCACTTTCTTTCATTTCTTTTTACAAAATTCCATTTCTTAGGGAAAACACCTCCGATCAACAATGTGTGTTAAAAAGGTGGGTAGATCACCTTGATCCCCCATATCATTTTCTTTTTCCTTTGTGGCATTATCTTTCCATCCTACTGTAGGCTCCATTTCTGTAGTCTCATCATCGAGTTGTTGCTTAGCTTCTTCCTCTAACAAATTACCTTCTGTTAGCTCTTCTTGTGTTGGTTTAAGTCCAACTCCCTCCAACCATTCCTCTAGATCGTATGCTCATCCATATGCTTCCAACTTGACATGTTGGATGTGAAATATTTGCATCATTACCCTTCTCACTAGGCATTCCAATTTTGCATACATATCAACAAGGTCTATGTTGTCTGCTTCTCTTTTTGCTGTAGGCTACAGTGTTGCAGTCATCTTTGTTTCATCTTCCTCAATGAAAAATTTGGGCCATTCTTCTGAATTCTCCTCTCCATCTGTTGGGTTAGAAATCACTATCTTCTCCATTTATTCCTCCTCTCCTTGGGAAAATTTTGATATTTTCTCCTTCATCATGACAATCACTGTTGGTTTTCCTTCTTCACACACTCTGGCCTCAACTAGGCTATCTGGTAGGAATATCTGAATTACCCCAATGATCATAATGCTCCTCTGATCCTCCTCCTGGATGGTGAGAGTATTCAACTTCTCATCATCTTCATTCACATGGTCTGAAAATCCACATGAATATTTATTCATCAACACTCCTTGCTAATATGAACTCTCAATAGAGTCCTTGAGACCATCAGACATTCTCATCTCTCTCCCCCTGCCCCCCTAGAAATTTGGGACTTCTCTTCTACCCACTTGGTAGTCTATGATATCAACTGATCCATATCATCTCCCTCTTGGCAATTTGAAATTTATGCACTGCTCCTCTTGCAGTATGCGAGACATTCCCCTGATCTCTTTCCATTGCCCACCTAGAAACTTGAAAGTCCACTTCTTCCCACCCGACAGTTTCTAAGATTCGCTTCTAATATCACATCGTTTCCCACTTGGAAATATGAATTTCCATTGATTTACTCCTAACATTATATGAGATCCTCCAATGATCTCATTTTATTTCCCACCTGGCAATTTGAAAATTCATCTGTGCCCTCCTAGTAGTTTATGAAATCTTCAATGTTCTCCATCTGATCTCACCTCCTCCTCATCACTGAGGTTTCTTCGAGTTTTTGGTCCACATATATGAACCACTTCCTCTTCATCTCTGATGCTTTCGACATACCTCAACCACCTCTTCAATAGTTGTTGTTGTCCTTTGGCCAACAATCTCTTGACTGGACAATCAACAATCCAGATTTCTCCTTTGATCAACGGTTGTGATCAAATCACAAACTTGGACTTCACGAGTTCCCAAAACTCTCCCTTATGATTTCTCAAGTTGCAAACTCCTAAAAGGACCAGATCTACGGTCCAACTCCCTCCTCCGATCAACAACTATGATCAAATCACAATTTTTCGATTCGCGAGTTCTTATAACTCTTTCTTTGACTTCTCTGAGTCATGAATCAGCGAAACGTTGATCTCTCGCCACATGTCCCTTCACAGATCAACAACCCACGTTCTTCCTTTAGAATAAAAAACCCTTAATCATTTTGGCCTTCGACGCTTCATATCTTTTCAAAACTTCTTTTCCACAAAACATCATAGTGAAATCCTCCGAAGTCCACGATCTGGTGACACTTGTCCTCTTCCATATCGACGACTCTCAACTCTTCAGCTCTTAGGGATTCATATGTTTCAACCTTCTGTGCACTCATTCCTCTTGGGGTATCTTCATCCGAAACACATGATCTCTTGATGTGTGTCTCCCCTTTAATCTAATGGCCTCTATCTGCTTCGGGTCTTTGGGGTTCGAATGTTTCAACTCCTGTGCACTTGGTTCTCCCAAAGTACTTCCACATAAAAAGTCAGATCTTGCGCCACCTATTGCCTTTGATGATGGACGGTCCCTACTCACTTCGAGACTTTGAGACTTTGAAAAGTCCAATCTCCTACATGTACACAGTGTTAAGAATCATGCACTTCCATCTGGATCCAACGGATGTTGACCCTCTCTGCTCAGATCCAATGGATGGGATATATTCTCTTTTCCTGTGCTATCCTTGTTCACTAAGCACTGACCCTATGGACCAAGATTTTCTTTACACCCAATCTGACTATTATTGTTGCTCCTCCTCCCGATCTCTAGACTTCTCCTGACTTGGAATATTTTGTCAGTCTTCAAAGGTTTTTAGCCTTTGAACTTTCTCCCATGATCCCGACTATCTTTGGTCTCGCTTATGCTTCAGAGAGAGTTATCTCTTTTGAGATTTAGGACTTTGAATAAGTCTATCACCCACACACTCCTTGCGTTATTCCTTCTAAGCTTGATCTCCTCAAATATTTTGATCTCCCACACACTGCTTGCATTTTTGGGATTTCGTCAAACTCATATACGAAGGATTTCTTGAAAATAAATTCTTCTCACCCTCCTGGCACTCTCCTTGATCGATGCACACCTTGCATATCTCTTCCTTACAGTAGATCTACAGGTAACCATTTAAGGCAACCCTAACCACTACCTGTGCAAAGGCGTGGCCTAACATTTATCAGCCTTACAACATGAAAAAATCCGTATAGGATTATATTCAAAATTTAAAAATCGGGAGGGTTGGTGCTCCTGCATCAAGGGGTTCCTGATATTTATTAGGTAAAGGAAGTTTAGGAAGAGTGTCAAACTTCTTCTTGGAGGAAGAGGCTTGTATTGTTTCAGTATTTTTATTGTCATTCAAACTAAGCATATATTTTTGAATGAGGATGGCTTCTTCAAAAGACTCTAATAGAGTTTTCTTATTGTATATCTTGACCCACATTTTTGTAGTATGATTTAGGGTCTTATCATAGTATCCAATGATTCGATTTTATACATGCATAGATTTTGCAGGGATTTTATTTTTTAGTGTAAGAAACCTCTGGTCAAAGTCTTTGAATTTCTCCTTAGGATTCATATTCATACTATAAAATTCCATAACTAGGACCTTAGGATACTTATCACCACCAAATGTTTCTAGAAATATGGTCTCGAAATGTTCCCAAGAGGATATGGTACGAAGGTGTTGTGAAAAGTACCATGTGGAGGCATTTCCTTCAAAGGTGTAAGGGAATAGCCTACGTATGGCATCTTCATTTTCTACGTTCCTTATCCTAACAACCAACATGGATTTCTTTATGTGGTCTTCCACTAACTTCTTAACATTAGGATCAAACTTGGGTAGCCACTTTTTGGGGTGTTTTGGAAAAGGGTAATGTGGTCTTGGTAAAACAATGACATCTTGATCAAGCTAAGGCATGGCAGGGTTGTTCTGATTTTCCATCTGGGTTGAGGTCTGTGAGGTATGTGAAGTTTGTGAATCTTTATATGAGTAACTTTCTTCATCAGATGATTCTCCACCCTACAAAGGTGAGGAAGGGTCGGGTGGTGAAGGAGGAAAACCAAATCCTCTGAAACCAAGTATTTATAATTTACACATTTTTCAAAATTGGCCCTTTGATCCACATGATGATGGTCATCACAAGACGATTTTTCTTTGAGAAAATTACTTCTTAAGGTGAAATCGATGCCAGGGAATTCATCATACCCAATGCAAAATGGTGGGAGATTGTGAACAAAATCACAAGAAATTTCAGTCCCCTATCTTTGATTTTCACCTTGTTGTAGATGAGGCTTTACAAGGTTTCGATCTAGAAAATTAGCAGTGAGTTGTGTCAATAGTTGAATTCCTGTCATTTATTGGATTCGATTATAGATTTATTTTTAATCCTGGTCACAATAGCCTCTATATTATGTTATTTAAGATGATTTACCCCTTCCTTAGTCACACCATGAGTGATGCAAGGATTCATTTGGATAAATGAATTTTCCTTGAGTTTTGTTTGGTTGAATTGCTTGAGGGATATAATAGGAGAAACTTGAGTAGATTTCAAATGAACCTATCATGCAGGGTTTTTTTCGCATTGTCATGCTGGGAAATTCGTTCAATACAAGCCATAGGTAACTAAGAATTCTCAGGACATCCCTGCCAAGGATTTTCTATTAATGGTGAGGGTTTCTGCAGAAAATTATTTCATGTAATAAAGGTGTCCCATGTATCCCTTGTTCGACCAAGTTGATATTCTATCAACATTCAAATTAAGCGATGGTGGAATACGTTGCTCTCAAGATTTTGTAATTTTCTTTGATATAATTTTTCCATCTTAGATCTAAACTTTTCAATAGGTAAAATGGAAAATTTAAATGAAACCCTAAAACTACCATGAGTAACCAAATGTCAAAATAAAAGACTAGACCATATTGGCCCTCACAGGTGATAAACTTTTGATCACATATATCAAATTCTGCCATTTTTTCTTGAGGAAACAGACATGCTTAGGATTTTCTTGACTGAATCATTTTTAAACCACCTCTCACCCTTAGGAAGAAACCTTGTTGCCTATGTTATGAAGTTTCCATCCACAAATAGATATAAATCTCCAACTCGTTCCCTCTTGCCATTAAAAGATTGGGAAAAATCCCTGGCTACTTTGACATTATGGCCCTTAAAGGCCTGAATGAAGGTCATCCAAGCCAATGTCTAAATGTCATCATATGCCCGCATGTTTTCGGGGCCATTTAGATTATCTCTAACCATTGGTGCCATGTATTCAATGAGAACGATAAAATCAAGGTAAGATTCAGTAGAGGAAACTAATTAAATATTCAAATATGATCAAGGTTTCAAATATGATGAAGGTAAGATTTAGTAGATGAAGGTAAAATATTATAGTATGACCATAAGTGTAATGACTTCAAGAATTTCTATATGCTCATAAGAACCTAATTAAATATTCAAATATGATCAAGGTTTCAATGAGGGTTTGGAAACTATCATTTAGGTTGCACCTTTAAGGGAAAGCTATAATTCACGATGAAAATGACAAGATGGTGATTATCAAAACATTTATTCGTCACTTTGATCAATTTCAATGTTTCGATATGACATTAACATAAAAATATCAGATCCTTAATACAAGATGATAAACCAATTGTGGCCAAACATTTTCAAGAGAACGAATTATGTAAATGAAAGCTAAGTCAAGAAAGGATAGTAATATCCTTCCTGATTTAGTAGACTGAGGTCAAGAGAAAAACATGTCTTAGGCCAAATGACCAAAGAAATATAAAAGGTAGATAAATCTCTCAATAAATAACACATCTCCATGCAACAAGTGAAGTTTGGATGAAAATACTTCTTAATTTCATTCTTTGAGTCATGAAATTAAAAATTGTTCCGATTTCAAACATATTGAAGAGAAAGTGTGAAGGAGTTGTGTATATTTTCCATGATAAGTAAACATCTAAATTCCCAATAGATAACATTGCAAAGTCATTAAAAAAAAGAATCAACACAATGTAACATTGGGAAACTATTTATCAACATTCTGGAAAAAATAAAATACATAGAGGATTGTCCAATAAGAAGCACTTTCGAGGGGTTACCTTTTGATTTTATTGAAAAATGAAAGGGTGTTGGTTGGGAGGAAAACAAGACTATGATTCAAGGAGATATTGGATAGTTGAAGGAAGTCCATATAGATATAATGGCCAAAGGAAGAGAGAGAGAAAGTGTGTAGTAGAAATATCAACTGCCTTGAAACAACGCAAGTATTCTAGTACGGATTGCACAAATAGTGTGAAGGTTTAGTGTATAGGTCAAGTGAATAGTGAGGATTTTTTTTACAGGCCATGCAAAATATCACTGGTATTAGCGTAAAAGTTGTTTTGTATCCATAAAAGTTGTGTTGTAGCCATACAAGATCATCTAGTCAGGTTTTGATGTACTTTATCTCTTTTATATTTGGGCCATTTGATCAGTAAGGGAGCCCTTGTAAGCTTTGAAGTTATTTGAATGATAAGAATAGTTGATGGGTAGAATATATTTATGTATTCTGGTTAAGATTTTGGTTTCCATTATTGCTTATGGTTTCCTTATTTGAGTTGAATATTCCAACAATGTATGTTTTTTGAGAGCTGCTAACTTGATTTACTGCAAGGAATCAATAGATAACAATACACCTAGGTGTCAGAGTAGGGATTTCAACATGGTGTCAGATACATCACTCTAAGAGGAAGCTAGATTCAAAATATATAACCAACAAGAAGAAATAGAAGGATAAATTTTAGGGAAACAACTGTATTGTAGTCAGATTGGGCCGCCAAGGAAAGTGTAGGTATTGCAGTGCATGTCCCACAGTTAGATTGGGTATTCTATTGCAGGTCACATGGTAACAACACAAATATAAACATACAAGTCATGTATAATAATGTGAGTATCAACATAAAGGTCGTGCAAAATAATGTGAGTATCATCATACATGTTGTGTGGTTAGTGCAGGTAGAGGTCGTATAGGTCAGTACAGGGGAAGTTTTAGCAGTAGGTTATTTCCAGGGTATCTTATCAGGTCTAAGAGATGGAATCAAAACCTCTGAGAGTTTAATATGGATTGGATGGAGCATCCAACTTCCTATCTTGGAAAGAAAGAGTCACTTTGGAATTAAAAGAGTATGACCTTTGGGAGTTAGTGGACAAAGCAGTTGCTTCACCAACAGATCCAATAGGTTTTAGCAGGTCACGAGAAGAAGGAGATCAAAGCTAAGATTTTTATCTTGGATTTAGTGAAGTATCATCTATATCCTTACATATATTAGAATAAGTCGACCAAAGAAATGCTTGATTCCTTGGTAGGTTTATTCTAGAGAACTCACATGAATAGGAAGATGGTCTTAATAAATAAAATCAGATCTCTGTAGATGTCCATAAATGACAATGTTACCATCCATTTCATGAGGATTACTCAAATACATGATTTTATTGTAGATATAGGGAGAAAATAGAGGACACAGAGCTCGTGAACATGGCACTTAATTGTCTTCCCAATTCATGGGAATTATTTGTCAAGGGAATTTTCACTCAATAACATCTGCCATATTGGTAGAGAATTTGGGATGATTCCACCCAGAAAGAGACTTGGGAGGATTCTAAGAGAAGAAATAAGGGAGGTAGTGATGAGATCTTGGCCCTTTTCAGCAAGACAAGGAATGGCAAAGAAAATAGTTCTAGCAAGAAGGGTAACAATGATGGAGGACCATCGCATCTAGGGAAGAAGAAGTACTTCAGTAAAATAAAGTGCTTCTCATGTCATAGGAATGGAAATTATGCATCTCAGTGTCTAGAGAAGAATAATAAGGGAAAAGGAAATACTCAACCAACAACATTAGCAAAGACACAACTAGATGAGCTTGTAGAAACGTTTAAGAAGTATTTCTCACTAGTTTCTTTCCTTACTACCATCAACTTCACCAGGTGTGTGTGGTACTTGGACAATGGTGCATCTCATCATATGAAAAAATCACAAGAGATATTTAGCAGTCTGATGGAGAGGGACTCAGATGTTCATGTGGATCTTGGTGATGAAGCCATGTATGTAGTCAAGGGAGAGGGAACAATTTTTTTTCCAACTTGAGTTTGACGGTTCATTTGATGTCCAGGATGTGCTTTATGTACCAGGGATGAAGAATAATTTTCTATGAGTCTCAGCTATGGAGGTCATGGGTTTTTCTATTACTTTTTAGAGAGGGAACGTACTTGTAGATGCATAGAAATCTAACATAGACATAATAGTGGTCATTGAGATTAGAAAAGACACTTTATATAAGTTGCATGGAAATCCTATTTAGGATTTGGTACATGACAATGACAACCTATGTAAGTTATGGAATAATATGTTGGGACACCTAGACTACATGGAGTTTCTAATTTTGAGGAGGATTGTTACATGTATTCCAGAGTTCATTGTTGAGCAATGACAAGGAGTGTGTAAAAGGTCTGTGCTTGGCAAGAATTCCATGCATGTTTTTCCAAGAAATAAGAGTGGGTCGAAGGGGATCTTGGCTATTATACATTTATATGTGAGTGAGCCTATGTTAGTAGCATCACTGAAGGGAGTGGCATACTATGTGATGTTCATTGATGAATTTTCAAGGAAAACCTGGATATTCTTTATGAATATCAAGGATGAGGTATTCAGTCAGTTTTAGGAGTTTATGGCTCAGGTGGAGAACCAGACAAGGAATAAGATCAAGTTATTGAGGTCGGATAATGGGGGGGAGTACACCTCCAATGAGTTCAACAATTTTTGCAAGGAGGCATGGATTAAGAGGGAGATGAAAACCTCATACAACACTCAACAAAATGAGGTTATTGATAGAAAGAACTAGTCCATCATCGATTCTTTCAGGGATATGATACATGACCAAGCGTTTCCTATGTTTATTTGGGAAGAGGCATGTAACATGAAAATATATTTGCAGAATAAGAGTCCTCACAGGATATTGGGGGAAAAGAATACAAATGATGAATTCTCATGGGAGAAACCATGGATAGGACATTTGATGATATTTGGTTGTCTAGTATACATCCATGTGCCTATGGAGAAGAGGACAAATATGGAGCCTTCAAGATATAAGGGTATATTTGTGGGGTAGAAAAAGACCTCAAAGGATTATATGATCTTCATACCAGTAAAGAGGAAGACATTTGTGAGAATTTATATTAAGTTCAA
>ML809272.1:0-30106 GCA_009831015.1 Picea engelmannii | reverse complement strand
TAATTATACATAATAAATGTAAGAGAACCTTATAAAAGGTTCTCTTACATTTATTATGTATAATTACCCATTTATTATATCTAACTACCATAGTGGGCCTTATTTAATAATATAGTGGACCTAGTCTACCATACATTGAATAGCCTCCACTATTATCACTATGGGCCCTCTGCCCCCCCCCACTACCTCTCTAGCTACCTTACATATCTTGTGTACTTAGTATTATGATTCTATTGGATGTTATGCTATGTTATATTTTATGTCTGATATGCTTAAGTGATTATAGCTTTCATGCGAATGTCAATGCAACTATGTTTCTACATTCTCAGTTAGCAAATGTTCAAGACTGCAACATGTTTAAGCTATCTTGTGCAGGAATGATATGAATATTGATACTTCGAAGATCTGTCTAAGTATTATCCTTACCCTTCCCTCTCATATTCTCCTTAGTTGCGGTTCGAGTGAGACTTATTACCTCCTGGAAATATGAAAATGCCAGCTCACTAGACTGTATCAATACCTTTTGTTGGTAACTTGAAGAGGACCCTGGTTTGATCACTTTTGCACCAACAAAATGGTTCCATTGTGGGGACCTATGCTTTAAATGAGAACTTGCAAGGAGAAGGATTTTGCAGATCTATAGATCCAATATTCGAAAATGGTGGGAATGAAATTGTGATTCCTTTATATGGAAGGAATCGTAGTTGTGAGGTAAAAGCATGAGAAATATAAGAGATTATGTCTTTTATTCAGAACGATTGAGTGACTAGTATGAGATATTTTGGGAAAAATTCTCAGAAGAGTTGTTCCATTGTATAGATCAGCTACAAGAAGCTCCAAAATTCAAAGAACATGTTAAGAAGACATGTACTTTGTACACATAGAATATCACAACACTTCATCGTTTGGATAACCAAATTACGTAAGAAATCGATTTCTAGGTTAACATGACTTTGGAAGGTATATCATTGAATTCACAACTAAGAATCACCAATCTTTTTCAAGGGAAGAAGAAATTTTCAAGAAAGATGCACGTGGGAGACTATTGAGGGAAATTCCCCTATGGATCAAAGAATTATTGATGGAGGAGAGGATGTTAACTATTCCCTCAACTGAGATGGTAACCTAAAAACCTACGCTTGGGGTATGATCATGACCTAAGAAGGGGAAAGGGTTCTTTGATATATGGGGGAAGATAAAGAAAATATGCAAGAAACAAGAGAGCCTTACGTAGAGATTCCATAGTTGAGAAGTGGTGACATGGAAAGGTAAAGAAAGAAACAAGTCAGTCGGAGGTGTTGCAGAAAGAAATTTGATCAAGAGGAACAAAAGAAAGAAATAATGAAGAGTTGAGGAAGGCAAGAAGACAAGAAATATTGGCTAGTCTAATATTACAGTAGAAGGAAGCGTAGAGAGAAAGGAGTCCCTAGGTGGGTGGACAAGAAGAGGAGTGTGTCGAAGCAAGGAAATATGAAGTAGGTCTAGATCTTGAAAAATACCAAGAAGATTCAACCCCTATATTAGGAAAAATCGATAATCAGGTTAAGAAGGATTCTCCAGAGGAAGAAAACGAGACCCCCCAAATCAAAGAAACCTACCTCGAAGTCAGTGGAACTATCCCTGAATCGCTCGTTCCCCAGGTTCCCTCTATACCCATGGTAATCTCTATACCACATACTTACGCTAGTTCTATTCCATCGCATTTAATCAGCCAATAAAAATATGTAAGTGTAAATACTAGGAAGATATTGGGATCCCCTAGCATATCAAAAGCAAGTTAGTTAGGTTTCATTTGAATAGGAACAATAAGACCCATAATGGTTGGAAATACAAGAGGCTCTTTTACCCGATACCTAGAATTCTGGGGTAAAGGGGACAGTGGTGTAGAGAAACATTAGTTTCTATGTGAAACCATCTGGAGATCAAGAGGGACTCTCAATGCAAAAAAGTTAGTAGAATTTCAGACTACTTGAGGTGTCATGCCCTCAAATGGTACATTAAGGCTACTGAAACAGGGGTGCAAGGACAAGCGTACACCCTTTCCCAAGTTCATTTGAAGTTCATCGCCAAATTTAAACTACCTCAGTCAGAGCAACAATCTCTCTTTGAGTTGTGAGAGATTCAATGAAGGGAAGGCGAATTTGCCTGGGAGTATAGTTAGAAATTTAAAGATGTTATTGGGAGGTTAGCACATCCAATTCATGAATATCACCAGAGGGAATGGTACATCCAAGGACTACTACCTCTGATGAGAATTCCTCTAACACAATAGTAGATAGCCACCTTAACAGATGCATTGGAATAGTTGATGAAGATCAAAGCCATGGCAAGTTATCCAGGGAGTCTAAGAGTGACCAGACCTCCAGTAGATGCAAATTTGTGGAAAATCCAGAGAAAAATATTAACACTAATGGAGAAGATTCAATAATTAACTATACCAAGACTAGAACGACCTCAGGTTTTGTGCACAAGATTATACATAGAGGGGCATCTGGAAAATTAATGCTTGCACATGAGGGGAATGAGACCTCCTCACAATATGATGGGACCCTCTCCAGGACCAACAAGAGGATTTGTGCAAGTATATGTGACTCCACCATTCCATGCACCGGGGATATACCATGCCTTTCCAGGAACTCAAACATCTCATCCAACTAAGTATTGTGAGATTTTTCGGACATATGGGCATGTGCCACAACAATGTCCTATCATGTAGAATTATATGACTGTGCCCAATACAATACATTGTGAGTTATATGCATCTACAACACATGCTACAAATCAATGTAGAGTGCTAGACGCAGTGGCCGACATATTAGATTGGACAACATTCAGAATAAATGAAACCCCCTAAGGACCTGGAAGAGGCCAGGGAGGCAGGGTTGGAGGTGGATTCAGAGGAGGAAAAAATGGGGGAAGAGGGTCAAGCAGATGTTACAACTACAATGAAAAATGTCACTTGGCCAAATATTTATCTAACCCAAGATAACCTTATTCTCTCACTGTAGAACTAATGGTCATGCAACCAAATATTTCCCATAATTGATCGTGAAATGGGAAGAACCGATTCGTCAATGAGGAGCCAATTTCATAGGCTCGGAGCTGAAAAATGGAATCAAGGAAAATCTACCTAAGATCAACATCATTATCTGTGGAGGAACAAAAACTAGTGTAGATGCAAACAATCAATCCAAGATTAAAAAATCATCTCCCAAGGATGACAAGTATGACCCTTTGAAACAAAAATTGTTCTTCAAAGATGCAATAGAAATATTTAAGAGTATCCCTACTCCTGAAATAGTGGAGAATTCCCCTAAATTCACCTTTCAATCTAAACTTGTGCAAGCCCCTACCTCACCACCGACACCTAGAAACCTTGTGATTCCAAAAAGACACCTTGAGCAGTCTCAAAACATAATCAATCTCTGGTTTAAATTATTCTTTGATATCCTCGGGGATGACCAACTTACAAATAATTTGTGCAACACCTTGTACCTAATACTGGGAAATGAGGGAACTCTAGAAGCCATCATAAGGAACAACCTCCCTGAGAAGAATACCTAGAGAATACAAATAAGAAAGGTGCAAATAGGAAAAAAAATTAGGTTAGAATCCCAACTAGATGATTTTGAAATCAAGGATGTAATGCTAGATTTGGGATCCGATGTCAAAAACCTACCCAAAAATACCTAGGAAACTTTGGGAAAACCTTAGTTAATGTATTCCCCTATTATTTTGAGAATGCAAAACCAATACTGCATTTTCCAAGTAGGAAGGCTGGAAACTGTAGAAATAGATGTTGTGGGAGTTAAAACCACAACCGCTTTCGAAGTAATTGAAATCACGTGAGATAAGGATCCCTACCCTGCTCTACTCGGAATTGATTGGGCATACAACAAATTTTCTATCATTGATATAAAGAAGGACACCATGATGTTTGAAGTGGATGGGATAAAATTTGTTCAAACCTTGGATCTATATTTAGGGCCTAGATACACCAATCTGGTGGACAACAATATGGAATTAGATGCTCTTGAACAATTATACACCATAACAATAGGAACGAGACCATATTACATAAATAATACTGCATATGGATCGGTAATTTGGAAAAACATATAGTCTACTGACGAGGATTCAAAATTGGCATTTGACATTTGGCAGCAAGACTCATACAAACAATTCTCAAGACGATGCACAACTATCAGAGAGTCTAGATGGATTGGAACCGAGGTCATGGAACACCCAACATATGATGGTAGCCCAGATGTAGACATTTTTCTTACCAGTATGGAAGAGAAAATAGCAATGGATCAAAGGATCTCATTTCTTGACTTAGCCTTTCAAGATATCCCTACTATATGGTGGGCCAGTCACATAAACTTGATTATGGAGTGGGAAGATGGAAAGAAAGCCATCTGATGTCGATTCCAAGGTAGGGATCAACTTGTTGAAATATTGTGTAAATGCAAAGAATATACTTATCCCCTTTTGTTTATTGGTCAAATCCTAAATGTAATATGCAAATTAAGAAGTCAACGCCCAGGCAAATTAAAGTGGTTCTAACTACCCAGAAAGAGAATTCGACCCTGTGAGTGAAGAGACACCTCCTTTCAGCACTTGCCACTTTGTATAAATAAAGAAATCCAACGCCTCATTTGTTCACTCACACATCTAGTGTGCAAGTATTGAAGGAATATATAGTTACCAGTTACCGAAAGAAGGAAGAGAGAGAGGTGCATTGCTTGGGAGAGGATATTCTCTAGTGTTTGGTTTATTGTCTTGGCATCGGATTGGCTATGGTTCTTTGATTACTTTCTGATCTAGCATCATGGTAGTTTGTCTCTCATAGAGAGATAGTTATTCTAGTATTGTACTTGGTTATTGAATCTATATTAAAGAAGTTTTGCTAGGTTTTCTTCCCCTTGGGGGTTTCCCAGGATAAATGCTTGTGTACTCTGTGATCTTGTTTCTTTAAGTAATGTCCTTATTATGTTGTTGTTATAACTATAATAAGAACCTGGGATTAATATTAACATCTTAAGAAAGAAATTTAACATGGTATCAGAGATGGCATGAAAGAGCATTGTCATAGATTTAGTCTTTAGTTTTGTCAGGATTCAAAATTAGGGTTTCTTGAATATTTGAAATTTTTGGCTGCAAACCACATTGGTAATTGTGCCCTTCCTAGGTGCTATTTTGGCACAAGAATCAAATATTTTCAGTGGGAATAACTCCCAGAAATTCAAACCCTAGTTTGACTTGGTATTAGAAAACCAAAAGTAGAACCAAAAAGTTGCACTCTAGAATTTCGCAGGTCCAGTTTCAAGGGTCAGAAATTGGAATTTTTAGAAACTGACTATACCAACATACTCGCCTCAATTCAACGCATCTTTTGGTGAGTTCAGTTTTCAAATCCAAGAAATTTGATTTTTTCTATTATTTCTATAGCCTGGAGGGCTAGAGTTTATACTACAAGAAATAATGGCTACTGATATGAGGGTAGAAGATAGGATGGAAGGAAATAACATGGATGTTATCAAGGAGGTGAAATTGCAGCTATCCTCCAAATTTGACATGAAGGATCTCGGTGCTGCTAACTTCATTCTGGGAATGGAGATTAAAAGAGATCATGAAAACAGGAAACTCTGGTTGAATCAAAGAAAATATGTTGAAACAATATTGCAGAGGTTTAATATGCATGGAAGTAAATCGGTCAAGGTTCCTATTCCATTAGGTGTAAAGTTATCTGCAGATCAGTGTCCCAAGACACAGGAAGAAGAAGAGGGCATGTCCCATGTTCCATATGCCAGTGTAGTTGGCAGTTTGATGTATGCAATTGTTTGTACTAGACCTGACATTTCACATGCAGTGGGATTTTTGAGCAGGTATATGTCAAAACAAGGGAAGGAGAATTGGACAACAGTAAAGAGGGTCTTCATGTATCTTCGTGGCACCACCAGTTATGGATTGTGCTACCAAGGAAGACCGGGATTGGACAGAGTGGTGGACATACATGGATTTTTTGATGCAGATTGGGCTGGAGATTTGGATCGCAGAAGATCTACAAGTGGGTATGTGTTTAACCTATTTGGAGGAGAAATCAGTTGGATGAGCAAAAGACAAGCTGTAGTGGCACTCCCAACTAGAGAAGCTGAATACATGGTAGCCACTCATGCAAGAAAGGAAGTAGTATGGTTACAAAGATTGTTTTCAGGTATTGGATTGGTACAACAAGCAGTGAGATTAGACTGTGACAGTCAGAGTGCAATATTCTTGGCAAAGAACCCAACTTATCATTCGAAAACAAAGCATATTGATGTTCAATATCACTTTGTGAGAGATATGGTTGAGGAAAAGAAGGTGTTGTTGCAAAAGGTTGACACTTTGAAGAATGTTGCAGATTCATTGACAAAGTCTGTGAGAACAGAAAAGTTCTCTTGGTGTAGAGTAACAATGGGCATTGCTGCCCTGGATTGTTGACTATATAATCCCCTAAACCCCTGGATGCAAAGAAAACAACAAGTGGGAGAATGTTGGGTATGTGTTATATTCTTTTCATGTGTGTGTGTGTGGGTGCATCAAATACGAAAACTGCATCTGACGATCCCTTCACCTAGAGCTCTACTATGTGCGTCGGGTGCTTTCCTAGGGTGGTCCCAGGGGGGTCCCGAATTTTTTTTTTTGGGCAGTTTTTGCTATTTTTAGCGGATTTGTAAATTAATCCCGGATTAAGGGATTAGGGTTTTGGTATCTACAAAATACCTAAAAACATTGTATATATTGTATGGCGAATGGTGAAATTCGATATAATGAAAATAAGAAAAGTTTTCTCGATTGAGGGTTTCCGGTATAAAATCTCTGTGTACTCTGTGTATGAGCCATTGATTAATTTCTATAATGCTTAAGAATCTATATGTATTTCTTTACTTCGCAGGTTTAAAACTTACAATATTTTGGACCACAAAAGTTTTTTTTTTTATCCCATAGATAGACCTTCGTAGAGAAGGAAGAGACCTTCGTAGAGAAGGAAGAGACCTTCATAGAGAAGGAAGAGACCTTCGTAGAGAAGGGGAATGCCAAATTTTCAAAGTTTGGCCTATGTCCAAGTGTTGAGTTTTAGATACTCTAGGGACATGCTAGAATACCCTCATAGAGAGGGGTGTGACCACCCTCGTAGAGAGGAGTGTGGATTTTTATCCAAGGGGAAATAGGTAGATACTCTCCTTTGGCTAAGGATTGAGTAGCCTGGAACACAAACCTTGACCATGTTGAATGGTTAGTTGGCTCTTGAGGTTTTTGTGGTGATCCTGCGTGGATCATGGAAAGGGAGTCTAGTCTTGCCTAGGATAACATCTTGGCTTCTCTATTTCATGTGGGATGAATAGGAGTGAATCTATGGTAGTAGTCCTCCCCAGTGGATGGGTGATATAGATGACTACAAGAGAAGGGAGAACATAAAAGGAATGGAAAAACTCATAGAATATATTATGTGTTAAGATAAGAAAGAGTATCTTCTGCATGAAGATGAAATAAAGAAAGAGTATCTTATGTGCGAAGATAAAGAGAAAAAAACTTCTTTAATATGGATTCATGGAGAACCAGTCAGTGATCGTGATGCCAGATGACCAAGTGGATTATATTGATGCCTCATGTTACCAATTTGATGATGTTTCCCAGTTGATAATGTTATCCAATGGATGTTGTTACCTAATTGATGATGTTATCTAGTTGATGTTGTTTTCCAGTTGATGATGATTATCCATTTGATGATATTGCCCACATGATATTGTTCATTCGATGATGAAATACAGTGACATGTCAAAATATAAAGAATATCCTTCTTGTTAAGAGGGAGTGTTGAAATATTGTTTAATTGCAAAGAATATCCTTATCCCCTTTTGAGGATCGGTCAAATCCTAAATGCAATATGAAAATTAAGAAGTCGGCCCCTAGGAAAATTAAGGTGGTTCTAACTACCCAGAAAGAGGAGTCAGCCCTGCCAATGAAGAGACACCTCCTTTTAGTTCTTGCCATTTTGTATAAATAAAGGAAGCCAACGCCTCATTTTTTCACTCACTCAACTTGCTCATCTTTTGCGTAAGTATTGAAGGAAGCTGCAATTACCAGCTTTTGGAAGAAGGAATAGAGATAGGCGAATTGCTTGGGAGAGGATATTATCTAGTGTTTGGTTTATTGTCTTGGCACTGGATTGACTATGGATCTTTGATTATTTTATGGTCTAGCATCATGATAGTTTTTCTCTCGTAGAGAGACAGTTATTCTGGTACTGTGCTTGGTTATTGAATCTATATTAAAGATTTTTTGTTGGTTTTTCTTCCCCTTGAGGGTTTCCTAGGATAAATCCTTGTGTACTCTGTGATCCTTTTTTCTTTCAGTAAGATCCTTATTATGATGTTGTTATAACTATAATAAGAACTCAGGATTAATAATTATAGCTTAAGCGATAAATTTAACACAAATTAGAGAAGAAATGAATATATATTTTCAAGATGTGCAACTGTTCGATGGATGGTCTGACCCCAAAGTGCATATTGAGTAATCTTTAAAACAATGGCAAGTTGCGGAAGTACCCTCTCACCTGTGGGTTCAGCTATTTCTCCACTCACTGGGTCCAATCCCAAAATCTTGGTAGATACATGAAGAGACCATAATACAAACAAGTTGTTGGAAGACCTTACAAGACCAATTTTGCAAGGAATTCTCCTTTACAAGTAAGTACCCTGAGCACAACACAGTCCTTGAAAGAATATGAGAAATGTTTTTTACTGATATTTTCAAACAAAGATCAATCCTAGTAGTCTGTGTTGACCATGTTCAATTACTTCAGTCTATTCTGAGTCATGAATATAATAATATACCTGTAGCTTGTTGTAAATTTGATAAAGTAATGGAAAAACCTGATCACTTGGAAAAACTTAGAAACTTAACTATTAAATAAACGAAAGGCCGTAGAGTGATTCAGGATATTATACCTAGTTACACTTGAAGCTCCTATAACCATCCAATAATGTTGAGAAAAGTTAATATAGGGAGTACATAGCATCCTAATATAGATTCCATAGGATATTACTAGTATGAGAAGACTATGAATGAAGTCCACATCATGTTGTGGGAGTATGAGGACTTGTTCCCAAAAACATTCTGAGAACTGAAAGGTATAAAAGGAGCCATGGGAGAAATGAAAATCAAGTTAAAACCTAACTCAAAACCTATGAAGCACAAACCATACTGCCTTAATCCTAAAATAAAAGAAAAGGTCAAGAAGGAAGTAGACAAAATGCTTGCGGCGGGACTTATTTTTTCGATCGAAGAAGAAGAGTGGATTAACCCCATAGTTATCCAAATCAATAAGGATACATAAGACATTTGGGTCTGTGTGGACTACAAAATTCTAAATTCTGCATGTGTGCATGATCTGTTTCCGACACCTTTCAGTGATGAAGTGTTAGATCAGGTTTCGGGAAAATAATCTTATTCATTTACAGACAAATTCGTAGGATATCACCAAGTCAGAGTTGTAGAGGAAGACAAGAAGAAGACCACATTCATAACTGAGTGGGGAACATTCACATAAAATGTAATTCCCTTTGGCTTAAAGAATGCCCCTGCACTCTTCTATTAGATCATAATAGCAACATTTTGAGAGTTCATCCACAAGTTTGTATAGGCATACATGGATGATTGGAAATTATACACCCTACTAAAGAAACATGTAGGGCTACTCTGGTTAATGTTTGATAGATGTCACAAATTGTAGATATGTCTGAACCTAAGGAAGTGCATCTTTTTCATACCACATGGAAACTTTATAGGCCATATTGTATGTCGAGAAGGACTCTTGGTAGACCCAACTAAAGTTGTGGTTATTATGAACACGCTGCTACCTACAAGTGCTAAACTGTTGCACTCAACACTAGGACATACAAGATATTACTGCAGGTTCATCAAAATGTATCCAACTATCATCACACCTCTGGAAAAATTGTTGAATAAGTTCAAAATATTTTTGTGGAAACCATAATGTGACAAAAAATTTGACATATTCAAAGAAAAACTAATTACTACACCTACCTTGATATTCCCCAATTGGGAATTTGAATTCCATTCTCATGTGGATGCATCATAAATCACCCTGGGAGCGATCTTAGTGCAACCAGGGGAAGAAAATATGGACCACCCTATCTATTTTTATAGCATAAAGATTTCGTAAGATGAAAACAACTACACAACCACCGAAAGGGAAGGTCTAGCTATGATTTATGAATTACAGACGTTTAGACACAATTTGTTAGGCTCTCATTTCAAGTTTTTTTACTGACCACTCTGCGTTGAAGTACCTAGTCAATAATCCAGTACTTGAAGGAAGGATTTGCAGGTGGATACTTCTCTCTCAGGAGATTTCATTCGAAGTAATTGTCAAACATGGAAGATGCAATGTAGGTTCATATCACCTTTCCAGGTTGGAATCAGGGGAAAGTGGTGGAATAATAGTTGATTGACTCTCAGATGTGGACCTATTCTGAATTGAGGCTATGCCAGAGTATCTTGAAGACATTGTTTTCTTCCTCAATACATGGACCTACCCAGAAAATTACTCTGCAAGATAAAAATGACATATGGTGGTTCGAGAAGCAAACTATCAACTGATTGTGGGACAACTTTGCAAGTTAGGACTAGACAACATCCTCAATAGATGTGTCTTGAACCACGAAAGGAAATATATCCTAAGGGAATGCCACAATGGAGTTGTGGGAGGAAATGTTGGAGGTAAAGCTACTGCACAAAAGGTACTTCAAGATGGATTGTGGTGGGATATGTTATTTAAAGATGCTAAATCTTATGCTAGATCTTGTGACACCTACCAAAGAGTAAGGAAGCGAACACGTAGAGATGCCTTACCCCTTCAGCCAGTTAGAGCACTTTAGGCATTTGAGAAGTGGGTTGTTGAATTTATTGGATCGATCAATCCGTCGTCTAAGTTCTCAAAGGCTAGATACATCATTACCGCAATAGATTATCTCACGATATGGGATGAAGTAGGGTAATTTCAAGATTTTTCAATAGATACAACTGCTATATTTATTTTTGAAAACGTCATTACTCGGTTCAGATTCCCTAGAATCCTGACTAGTGATCAAAGTAGTCACTTTATCAACAACACAATCGCAAAGTTGATGACATAATTCCTTATACAATACCATAAGAGTAGTCCCTATCATCCACAAGATAACATTATAGTGGAGGCATTTAATAAAATTCTGGAAAGAGGACTAACAAAAGTATGTTGAACAAACAAGGAAGACTGGGATGATAGAGTTCTAGTAGTCTTGTGGGCTTACAAGACTACCACAAAGAAGGTACACAAGTATACCCTATTTCATTTGGTTTATGGTAAAGAAGTTATTGTACCTACATAGGTGATTACCCCTAATCTCTATATATCACAGGATACACGTATGAAAGATGACAAATTGGTTGCGCAAAGGATTGCAAATTTCCAAGAACTTGCAGAAACGAGATTTTTACCAAATTTTCATCAGCCAGTTGAGAAAGATAGAAATAAATATTGGCATGACAGGCATATTAAGTCCAAAATATTTGCACAAGGGGATAAGGTACTACTCTACAACAACCGGTATCAGAAGCATCTAGGCAAGTTGCACGTGCATTGGTTGGTTCCATTCATAGTTACGGAAATCCGACACTTTGGTGCAGTCAAGATAACATAATTGGATGGTATCCTTCGACAAGGTTGGGTGAGTGGCACCCACCTAAAGACATGAATTTCTCATGTCTGAACCAAAGGACTATTGCTCCAGCCCAATAGAGATTGAAAAGTAGTTAGATTTTGATTTTTAGTAATTTCTTTAATACATTTAATAACGTCGGAGTGTGCGTAATGACTCAACGACATATGATTTTTTTCCTTCTAAGTGTTTCTTCTGTGCATAAATGTTGAATCAACTGCACAGGGTTGGACGAGTCACCATTACATTAAATGAGATCATTAAACATGACAGAGACCCTCATATGGTTGGAGGGGGGAGAATCTGAACTGTATCATAGCCCATGTACCATTCGCATCATGTCCAGTCATACCCTTTATGGTAGCTACAATAACACGTTGGAACATTCCATCAAACCATAAACGTGCGATATGCATAGATGCCATCAATATCCCTACCATGATTATCAACTGTTAAAATTGTAAGCCCCTCAGGTTGACCATGTCCCTATTAGTCTATTCATTAAATCCAAGATCACCTTAGGGATTTTACCCTGTTATTAGTCCCATTGGATGTCGGAGCCTGAGATTGTGTTGTTGGCCTAATGATGAATGTATGAGTGATTACATGGCTCTCCCATTATCCTGTTTATAATATATCATGAACCCAAGGGTGAGACTCACTTTTTATCTCAGCTACCCTCTTAGGAGGCCAAAATTCGACTCAGAAAGAAGAAATTCCAGACGAACCATATGATCCCAGGGTCGAGGTCACAAGTGATGTCAATGGTAAGGAATACCAAGAAAAAATCCTTGACCTCGACCTAACTGACCAAGTCTTATTTCTTCAAATGAACATTAGTGTGTTATGGGAATTGGTTGCAAACTCAATGGGGGGCATGCAGTTTATCCCAAAACCAGACTTCATCAATTTATTCAATTCAACCATTATGCACCTCAAGGATCTACCAATCTTCATGACCACTGGTAAGTTTATGTGGTGCACCAAGTTTCCTAATCAGTTGGGTGCATGACATGAGATTATGGCTCGACAAAAGATACCCAATTCATGAAGAGGACATACAACAACTCACCTTATTTTCCATTAAAGGTGACGGTGTATCTAAAGGATTCCAAGGCCCGAGTAAGCATGGGAAAAAGAAGGGAGAAGTCAGCCTATATGATAAATTCCACACCCATAGGGGTGGATAGACAATGAAGATTGAGCCCATTCTACCAGAGATGGTCTGGAAAAAATGTTACATGATCACAATTAAGGTCATGCGCTCATACTATAAGGGTGAATTTACTTTAGACGCTCTCTCAGTAGCATACTTTTGTGCAAATGGAGCAGTGTTCAATTGGTGTAGCTACTTGTTAGAGGAACTCTTCATTTCTTGTGAGGAAGCTTAGGATAAAGGAGGAACCTTTACCTATGGATAACTTCTCATTGCATTTGCAATGTGGAAATGGCATCCACCCATAGGAATATAATTGGCACTTTCATATAAGGGGTGCATCGCAAAAATATTCGAACCTTGGCATTCAAGGTCAAACTCGGAGAACATGGAGTTCAACAATGCAACATTCCTGAAGTGGTACAACCAACTCATAGATCCAACTCAGTGGTTTTGCATACCATAGGAGCTATTAAATCTAAACCCAAGGAATATATCATTTGGTCTAAATCACCCCTATAACTTTATCTGGCTGAGGCATGTGAAGATCGATGACTTCTACATGAGACTTCTACCCTTCTATATTGATGAATAATCCTTTGAAAAATAAGTTATGTCATGGAATAGTGTTAAGTGAAACCCTCACAATTCAGGTATGCACTACCTCTTTCCACTAGAGATTTTGAAGAAAAGGGGACAGGAGGAAGAAGTAGGGTCGAGTTATGGTGCATCAGAGAAGCACAAGGTTCAAATGCCAACAGATTAAGAATAATAAGAATAGGAAGACAAACCCCTAGAGTGGAAGAAGAGGACATTTCCATTATTTCCACAGCTTCTAGAAAAGACAATACTATCAGGTAATGATGTCTACGATATTCTCGATGTTACATTCATAGGGGATGTCTCAATAAAGAAACCCTGAATAGGTGTTTCCCCTACCAAAATTATAAATCCACATCCAATACCCATGGCTCTACCTTGTACCAGGGAAGTTACTCATGTTTTCAAGATTGTGATTAATATCACATATTACCCTGAGTCAGATGTTAGTGCATACACAACCCTCGTTGTTGAAAAATCCCCATCACCACTACAAGACACCACTGTTCCCTCCCAACCCACTTCACTTGAGCCAATGCAACTAGATATCCCTGAAGCAATTGAGAACGTGGAACAACCCACTACCTTGACTATTGTAGAATTAGGCCAGCCAGTTTCTTCGTTTATACCAATTTCGGTCACTACTCCCTTGATAGAGAGTTAGTAACCATAATTCCCACCACTTAATCCAATACCACAAGTTTCGATTACTCAAATTCCTCTCTCAACGATCAATGTCGAGGTTCCAATGATCAGAAGCGAGAATCCAAAAGTTTCACTACTAATAGAGACAAGAACACACCTGGTTCAAATAGAATATCAAACACCATTGTTACCCATGATTTTGGTCATCGGGATGACGTATTGATGATGGTGTACTCAAGCTCTTCATAAGAACTTTCTCCTAACAAAAGTTACTTTCTTCTCTTTCCAGAAATATCATTTTTGAAGGAGGTTCGCAGGTTGCTAATACATTTGCCTGTGAGAATGACCTATTCTCACAGGCTGCCTTAAGCCAGGGTGCGAGAAGTTCGCACTGTGTTGAACTGCTAGGGTGCAAACTCTTTCTAAAGTAAGGAAAAAGATGAATTCTCAATGCTTCTAGAAGGGAATCTTCTAGAAGGATGAGATGGCATTCGAATGGTTATCCTAGTACTGTATTCCCTAATATTTTGGGATCATTCCTATCCAAGTAACTAATTCATTCTCTCCTATATATTGAGGGAATTCTCATGGAAAAGGTTAAGAAAGAAAGGTTAAGCAAGATTCATTGGAGAATTGGTGAAATATTGTGTGAAGGACTGATGCTACAACATCTTGGAGACTCCAACAAGTTTATCCAAAGGAGTTGATCTTCTTCACGCAAGTGAGCAAGTGTGTGTGTTGGAGCCAAGGGCCATCGAAAGGAAGTTTGAAAAGTCAAGGATTAGGTTGTAATATTTAATTTCCATTAATATGATACAGTAATATGTCCCTTTCCCATAAAGCTAATTCCACTTTATTGTATAATTCCTTGACCATATACATAGATTGACTGTTGAATAGATTGTGCTTTCTTCACTTTGGTTGGTTTGTGTTGTCTTGGTTTTGGCTGCACGAGAGCACTGGAGCGAAGAAGGAGCAACAAAGACCAAAGGAAGAGATAATAAGGTATGTTCTTTGTTCTTGCCTCCTATTTAATTCAATGGTCAAAATCTAGTGAAAGAGTCATGTTCTATCTTGCTTTGTTCTAGATCTAGGTGGATCTAGGGAGATCGGTTTGTGTCCGCACTTACGGATTTATCCAATAACAAAATTGGCGACTCCACTGGGGAACAATCCCATTTTCTTTGTGGATTTTGGTGTTTTTTTGTGGCCATATTCTCTGGTTTCACTTTTCTTCTGTCTTGTCAATCTCTGTCAATTTTGCTTCATTTTTCAAATTTTTGATTATGTTCAGGCATTCTCGCACTGCACTGCATTATAGCCTGTGAGAACTGGTAGAGTTTGCACTCTTCCTTTAGGTTTCAGTGTGAGGTTCTCGCACCCTACTCAAGGGTCACCTACGAGAATCAGTGATTCTCGCACTGTGTGTTATTGCCTGCCTGCAAACACAAGTTTTCAAAATTTGGATTTAAGTTTTTGGCATTTTTAACTGCCCAGATCAGTTTGATTGCCTCTTATGAGTTTCTTGGACCACTGATTGATATCTTTCTTGTCTTTGTTTGTGTGCATGAACAGTCTTAGGGTTTCAAGTCTTTTCTTGTCATTTGTGACTTGACTTTCGTTTCTTGGCTTTTCGTGGAAAAACCATTCTCTCTGACTTCAGAATCTCAATGGGTTTGATTAGTTAAGATCCAGTGATTGGTTGAAAGTTAAGTTTTATTGGTTTTTTATCATTTGCTTTTGATTTGAAGGATCATTTTCTTTTGCATTTGAAAAGACTACATTGGTTTTCTCTTTATTTTTTCTTTCATTGAAAGAGTGGATTTGCTTGTTCTTTTGGTTTTCGATTTTCTGTACTCTTACTATCATAGTATGGGTCCTTTTTGAAAAGTGAAAAACAAGTTTTTCTTTCAAAAAATTCTTTTCGTTTTAGAAAACATTGAAAATCAAAGTATTGCGATTGTTGAAGTATTTGCAAAAGACACAATAGAGAGTTGTCATTCGATAAGTGATTGTTTGCATTTTCCTTTCAAAGGAAATTTTTCATTGTAGTTCAAGGTTGATCTGGAAAACTTTCTCTCTCTCTCATACATAGGATTCATTGAATGAAAAGTTGTCTTTTTCATTATCCTCTTTGCATTGTTGGGTCAGAGTCATACAACATAAGTTTCACTTCCGTTTCCTTTGAGTAAATAACAGCTCTTAATAACACTGCGTAATCATAAAATTTATCTAGTAACTCTTTTCTAGGGATCTTTTACACCAACATTTAGCTAGGCTAGCGCTTTGGAGTAGGAAGAGAGATACACTCTCCAAAAGTACAAAACACACAACAACATATTGTGTTAGGGAGTGTTAAATTCCATTTGCAACATATTTTCCTGGGAAGCCCTTCTCACACAAGGGTCAAACACGAGGTCACGTTGGTATTGGCAGAGTTACTCACCCTGCTTTGTTGGTATCAGTGTAGAGATTGCATCTATTATGAGGATCACTCGGAGGTATACCCACAATGATGAGTGGAATCCTTTTGAGTTGATTTCGGGCTAGATACCCTTCCCTTGCGTTTGGATCAGACCGTCGACTGTCCCCCCAGGATTTATTGTTGTTGGTGGTGACCTTAGTGGATTTTCTCTCTAGGTTCTTACCCGAGGTGACTGTGTAGGGGAAAGTCTCCACGGTACCTAGAATTGACGTTGACCAAACTCACTCGGGCTCCTTGGAGGGTATACCCATGGTTATGTGTGTGAGCTTGCACCAGGGTGTAAGTCCGTTAATCAGGTCATCAGCGTAACTTTTCCACCCTAGCCCCGCCCCTTCTCGTCTCGTTGTTGCGATGTTGGATTTCATCACCAACTAGTGGCTTCGAAATTATAAGGTCTTGTTTGCTTGGTGATTGCTTCCTAGATTTTGTTTACTAGCGCGTGTTGTTTGTTTCTCGAAGTTGACCATAGGATTTTCTTCGTGGAGATTGTCACTCATTTACAATAGCTCCTCCACGTCATTCTCGTAGGATGCAAGGTTTATCTCCAGAGCATCTGGATAGTTCTCAAACCTTGCCTATAGGTACACCTGAGGTCTCTCCTCGGCAAAGTGAAGCCACAGTCGTCACCACACCACAAGTGGAACGAACTGACTCTCTAGAACCTTTTCAAATTACCAATACACGAGAGGACTTTTGACTTCACCGTGGTTCTGAGTGACCTTTTATGCGACTAAATTCTTCCAGAGAATTAGTTGTTACATCTTCTGGATCACCCATTGGGCCTTTTCCCGGTGTAGAAGGCCAAGATCCTTTTTGGTCTACAGGTGATTTCCAAAGGACCCCTTTTGGTCCTGGTTCCCCTATGATTTCTGAGATTAATCCACCTGTGATTTCTGAAATCTCTAATTTAGAGATAGTACCATTAACTACCACTTATCACTTTACTATCCCTGCTGAAATGGCCCATCTCACGAGCACTGTGAGTGTCCCAACTGGGTTCACTGCAGCTGGTCTTGCTCCTATAAACACATAGCGAACGCCCAATGTCACTCTAATGCTACCACCCGTATACCATGCGTTGAATTCTTTTTTGAATGATTCTATTCCAACACCTCTGCAAACCCCATCCGGTTCTCTAGGTCCTTCCTTTTCTGGGCACCCTATTCCCGGTTTTATTCCGACACTCCCTCAATTTCCTACTGGTAATCCTAATCCTAGTGGCACTATCCCGTCCATTACACCGAACTTGCAGATTCCCGTTGGTGGACACAGTGGTACAATTCAACCTCCTCTTACTGGACACATTCCAATTACTACACAACCTTCGATTGGGACACCATTTCTGGTTGGAAATCCACCTACGATAGGGGGACCAACCCCACCTTTTAGGCAAAATATACCTCCTGCTTTGGCCCAATATTGGAATCAGATGATACAAAATCCTCCTCAAATGACTGGGGGGCAACAATTGTCTATCCCTACTATAGGCCAACCATATCTAGGTATACCCAATCCTATTTGGGGTACGAATGCTCAAACTCATGTCCCCGCTCAAGGTTACAATTCTGGGAGCTACTATCCTCTCCAACCACCACCGAATCTGCCTGGGTCTTCCCATTATGGGTAGACTAATTACGGTCCTACTGGTTTGCCGACAAGACTTCCACCCCAAAGCCACCAGTACCCGCAGGTGAATCGACAGTTACCTTTTCTTGCTACTTTGGATTTGCTGGATTTGTCTAGGATTTTAAATGATCCTATTCGTCACTCTCCCCAATGGCCTGTTATTCCAACCAAGCTTCCATCGAACATTCCTAAATTCGACGTCAAAGTAGGAGAGGACCCAAACAATCACGTTATGAATTTTCACCTATGGTGTTCATCCAAATCATTGATGGATGACTCTATTCGTTTACATCTTTTTCAACAAACCCTTACCAGTTCTGCTGCGAAGTGGTATATCAAATTTCCACGAGGTTTCTTCTCTGATTTCAACACCCTAGCTATGGCTCTCCTTACACATTACCAGTTACCGATCCGTTATGATACTGGGACTGAGATTTTGACTTCCTTCAAACAGACTAAAGGTACTCATATCTCGGATCATATCCATGAGTGGCGAAGGAGATGACATCTCATTAAACTTGAACTCCCTGATCAGTTACTGGCAGAATGGTTTACAAAATCATTTGTGAATGAAATCAGTAAAGACATTTCCATGGGTGGCGTTGTCACGGAAGAACATGCTATAAGTCCTTCCCAGTATCTTGATATCGTTTATTCGTAAATGGGAACACTTTATGATTTACTACCTGAATTACCTCATCCTAATGCTGCCAGCACTTCAACTACTCCATCTGCCTCGCATGCAGTTGACGGTGTGATTGGTACTTCCCAAGACCAAACACATGTTGTTTCAAGCACAACCCCTAAATCTTCTTCTTCTAATGTTCAAAATGCTCCATCTCCTGCCGCTCCCACCAGAAAACTTCTGAGGTAAATGTTGTCCAATCTACCCCAGCCGGTAAAAACAAATCTAAAAAGGGGAGAGTCAAGTATAAGGAGGGAAAAAATAATAATCAAGAAGAGAAAACTAAAACCACTCCTGTTGAAGATCGAGATAAGAGAAAACCCTAATACCCTTGCCTTATCTGTGGTGACGATCATTACACAAAGGATTGTCCACGACGTGCCGAGGTCACTAAGTTCCTTCAAGGAACTCCAAAACCTTCTACACCAGTTGTCCTGTCCCAACCCATCCCATCTCAACAACAGGCTCAGTTGGTCATTCACGACCAACCCTCTTCTTCTACCACATCATATGTTTTGATGTGTACTGGTGATTCTAAGCAGAACAACGTTGCACTCATGACTCAAGCCAAAGATTATTCTCCATATAAGGAGAAGGTTGATGATTTACCTCCTTCGTTGGTCCAACCCTCTCCTGCAGCTCCACCTACTAACGGTCCTCTTCATCTCGAATGACCGAGCCTTGATACATTTCTACGACCACCCCCAAAAGGTGTCATTTGAAAATCAGATTTCAATCCTCATGCTCGTGTGGCCCAGAACTACAGTATTGTTGAAGATCTGGCCTAGGCACCTTTGGTGATGTCAACCCTTGAAGTCCTTCAGTCTTGTTCTGCACAACAGAAGGCACTGTTGAAAGATATAGGTGGAATTGACCCGACAGATACGAATTTGATAGTCTTTGACTTGGAAGATCACATTCCAAGGTTACCCCCTCAACTCGCGTTCCAGATACAGGTTCTTGTTTCTGACAAGAACATTTGCTGAACTGTTATCGACGAGGGTGCCTCGACTTGTGTTATGTCTCTTACTTGTTGGAAAGCCATTGGCTCTCCTCCTTTGAATGAATCCCAGAACACTCTTAAAGCCTTCAATGGATCTGGTTTTAAGCCCTATGGTGTTCTTCCTTCATTTCCAATTACGTTAGAAGGTAAGACGGTCCAAGTGGAAGTGGAAGTCTTTGACGCTCCCCTTGATTATAATCTTTTTCTTGGCCGTAGTTGGATCGATTCCATGCGTGTTGTTGTGTCAACCCTTTTTCATGTAGTATGTTTCCCTCATCAAGGAAAGGTTGTTAAAGTTGACCAACTTGACTTTTTCAATTCTGATACCCGTACTGGAAACGTGTCGTTTATTGCTAAAACCCCACCGGGTTATGAGAATGTCGGTGTAGGTCTTTTAAAAGACTCCTCATTAATGGGTACTTTTCCTATTCCACCGCCTGATGTTCCACGCCCGTCTGTTGCTTCTATAAACATGATATCCACTGTTCCTCACGAACTTCCTACGTCACATTACCCTTGGATTGTCCCTGACCCTGGAGATCATCTTTGTTTCAGCGACGCAATGCTGTTAAGTCCAGTTGAATCTGCCTATCAGGCCATTCAATCGGAAACACCTTCTACCCCCTCTCTTGATGAGTTGTCTCTCGATCCTTTTCGTGTTATTTTTCCCACTGACAAGATGATCATGTCCGTCATGGAGGACACCCCTTGGGACGATGGGCATCATCGTTCCATACTCTTTCTGGAACAACACACTCTTGAGAAATATCAACCGATTTCAACTCCATCGACCGTTGTTGTCATCTCGACGGTTCCCGTGACTACACACGATGTGTTTGCTGAAGGGAACTTAAGTAATATCTCACCCACGATTCCCATTGACATATCTATTAAACCTAGGATTGTTGAAAATGTCCATATTGGAGCTTCGTGTTCTTCCGACGAAATAGTCACCTATACGTCTCTTTTCAAAGAATTTTGTGACATCTTCGCTTGGAGCTACAAAGAGATGCCAGGTATCGACCCTACAATTGTTGTACATGAGATAAAGACATACCCTGGCGCTAAACCCGTCCGACAATGCCTTTGTCCCATTTACCCACGTAAAGTTGTTGCTATCAAGCTCGAAGTTGAAAAACTTCTGAAAGATGGCTTTATTTACCCAGTGGCTCTTACAGAATGGGTTTCCAATCCTGTCCTGATTGACAAAAAAGGAGGCAGTATTCATGTTTGTGTTGATTATAGGGATATGAACAAAGCTTATCCCAAAGACAACTTTCCTACCCCCTTCATCGATCAGACTGTCGATGACTACGCCGGTAGTGAAATATTCTCTCTCATGGATGGTTTCTCCGGCTATAATCAAATTAGCATTGCTCCCGAGGAACAAAATAAGACTAATTTTATTTGTCCTTGGGGTACTTTTGCCTATCGGAAAATTCCTTTCGGACTTAAGAATGCGGGCGTAAATTTTCAACGTGCTATGTCTTATGATTTTCATGACATCAAGCACATCGTTCAACCCTATTCGGATGATTTACTCGCTCATTCTATGTGCAGATTCAATCACCCTACCCACCTCCAAGCCATTTTTGTTCACTGTCGGTTCTATCGTATATAGTTAAATCCTCATAAATGCGTTTTTTTCATAGAATCCGACCATCTTCTCGGTTTTATTATTTCATGTCAAGGGATCCGGGTGGATCCTATTAAGGTTGAGGTGATCTTTAATCTCCCTTATCCTTCTACATTGCGCCAGTTGCAAAGTTTGCAGGGGAAAACAAATTTTCTTCGTCGTTTTATCCCTAATTACGCCGAGATCACTCATGGTTTTATGCGGATGTTAAAGAAATATTCGGCCTTCGTCTGGGATACCATTTCCAACAATGCTTTTGAAGCTTTGAAGTTGTCCCTTACACGATCTCCACTTCTCTTTCCTCCCGATTACAGTCGCGATTATTTCCTTTATATTGTTGCCTCGGAGTACTACTTGAGTCGAAGTCTCACACCAACTGAAATCAAGTATCAACATGTCGAAAAATTGGCTTTGGCTGCTGTTCAAGCCGTCCAACGCTTCCGACACTATATCCTCTCATGCAAAACTACAATGATTTCTCATTGCAACCCTATGCAACATATTTTGACACTTCAATTGCTAGGGGGAAAATACTCCAAATGGATTGTGATACTCCAGGAGTTAGACTTGGAATTCGATCACGCCAAGTCCAAGAAGTGATTAGGTTTTGCTGAGTCGATATGCGATTTTCCTCATTCTGCAATAGAAAATGTATCAGTAGATTCATTACCCGATGAATCTCTTTTTCTTATTAGCACTGATGATATTTTCTATGGGGATATCATTATATATCTCCAAACTCAGACTTTTCAACGTACTTTGTCTAGCACTGAATGACATCACATACACTATCATGCTCGTCATTACATTATCCTCAGGGATACTCTTTACCATCGGGGAGTTGACTCTGTTTTTCGACATTGTTTAACATTTAACGAAACCGAGAAAGTTCAGAATGACTGCCATTCTGGAGCATGTGGTGGTCATATGTCTGGGTATGCTACTGCCCAGAAGATCTTATGCACAGGGTATTTTTGGCCTTCTTTGTTTAACGACTACATTACTGCCATTCAGAAATGCCATGCCCGCCGGACCTACAATCAGAAAATTCAGTCACATCCTTCTCCTCTTCATCCTGTGGTCTCAGTTAGTCCTTTTGCAAAATGGGGCATCGATTTCATGACGTCTCACCCTCACTTGGCCGGGGGGCATGGTTACATCATTGTAGCCATTGATTACTTTATGAAATGGGCCGAGGCGATGCCGACATTCGACAATACTGGAAAGACCGCAACATTGTTTCTTTTTAATCACATCATAGCTCATTTTGGTGTCCCCCAAGCTATCGTCACTGATCATGGTATCCACTTTAGGAATTTTATGATGTCTGAAATTATAGAGAAGTTGGGTCTTCACCATGATAACTCGATGCCCTATTATCCACAAGATAATGGCCAGGTTGAAGTGATTAACAAAGTTCTCATAACTATGCTTCGACAGATGATAGGGATTCATAAAACAAGTTGGCACACAATGTTGTTTTCGGAATTGTGGGCATACTGGACATCTGTCAAGTCCGCTATTGGGTTTACGCCTTTTTGTTTATTCTATGGTGTGGAAGCCATCCTTCCTATAGAATAAGAGATACCCTCTCTGAAGCTAGTTGTTGAACTCCTACCCAACACTTCTACTGAAGAATAACGTCTATTGTATCTTATGCGATTAGACGAAACTCGATGTGACGCCACCCTAGTCATAGAAGCTCAGAAAAAGAGTGTCAAGGCCCAATACAACAAGCATGTCAAGCCTCGCATTTTTTATGAAGGAGATCTTGTTCTTCTCTATGAACAGGATAGAGATATGTTAGGAGCTGGGAAATTCGAACCCATGTGGCGAGTTCCTTATATTGTTCGTCGAGTTTTGGAAAAAGGAGCATATGAGTTGGTAGATTACGATGGTATCCCTTTGAGTGAACCCAAGAATGGGTTGTACTTGAAGAAGTACTATGCATAAATCATTTGTACACAAGTACTTGCATTTTAATGTATCATACTTTGTATGTGTTACTATAGTTTGATTTGGTCGTTATTTGGTCTCTGCCCTTATGTGACATTGTGTTTGATTTCCAGATGTTGGAGTCTTCGCTACTCTATATTGGCTTCGCTAATGGTGCTAGCCGTAGTACTCGAAACCTTGCTTCTATTGCATGGGCAATCTATGCCCCAATAAATGAAATTGTATCTTTACGAGGTGTGTGCCTCGACCGTGAGACCAACAACATTGTAGAGTATAGCACCATTATTGAATTATTGGTTGATGCTATCTCGCTCAGAATTCGTCATTTGGTTGTGCGACTTGACTCGCAGCTTGTAGTACTACAGTTAAGTAATATCTACTCTATTCGAAGTCCTACTTTGTTATGGGTATATTTGCGAATTCGCCTCTTGGAATGTTATTTTGATCACATTGAATATCAACATATTCCTAGATGTCTAAATACATTAATATATGCGTTGGCTAATTATGTATTGGACAGACATTTGAATCATTTATAAATCACACACATCGAAATTCACACAATATAATGTAAACCGGTAGAAGTCGTCTGTATATATAACGATCATAAGAGTTTTTTTTACAAAAAGTTGTCTGAAGACCAAAATGTCAAAAATTGAAGCTTATAGCTTCTACAAAGTGACGTCATGGATGACGTTCATGGTAACACACGAATTCCTTAGCGACCCTACGGAGCAGTCGACTCATAGATGCTGACACCCCTATAGTATGACGCTGATCGCGTCGTGGAACCTCTTCCAGAGTCATGTCTGGAATGTCTATAGTCAGGCCCTCTAGATTTTGTTCCACCACTTGATAATCCTCAACATATTGTGGTGCTACCACTACCTCTCCTCTCCGCTAGATAGGAGAATTGTTGGGAGGTCTGTACGGTCCAACATCTGTGTTATCAACAAACGATTTTGTATTAGTTTTTGGATGAATATATAAAACAAAAACATTTGAATGTGATAAAAAAAATTCAAAAACATTTAAAAAGAGGAAAATGCGTGTACTTCTTACCAAGGTCACCCCACTGAGTATCCTCTGGTAGTGCTAAGTCCATATCTCCTCAGAAATCCAACACGGCATAAGTGTAGTCATCAACCATCAACATCTGGGTTTGAAGCCAGACAAAGAAAGTATCATCGTACTTGATGATCGGTCCTGCTAGGTGCCGGGCCATGAGCCGACACCATCTCAACATCCTTGGATCCCTGGGACCCGGCATATTCCACTCAACCTATAATCTCAGTGGGAACCCGCTCAAGGAAGAAGGACACCAACAAAGATCCATACCCAAATTGCTTCAGGTCACCTCACCTACATTTGGTCAATTGCTTTTTGATACTGCGAAGCACAGCATCTGCCCAGTTGAACACCTGAGGCTCAGTACACTCAATCGCATACTGGAAGTAACTTTGCAATGCCATGTGAGGAGCAGAACTCCCAGCCATCCGAACTATAGTGAAAAGGATAGTACGGAGGGTCAAGTCTTGCACCCCCCATATAGCAACTTTTCCTTTCTTTCTCTCAGCTTCGGGAACGCAGTATAAATTGCAGTACTCACTCATCTTTAGCCCACCACCTCTACTACCGGTCAGGCTCACATAGTACCCGCGCTGGGAAAATCCAGTCAAAAAGTAAATTTCCTCAATGTCTATGGACAGTGTGTGAGCCCCCACATAAAAAACCTGCTAATCAAGGTCCCACATACGCATCAGGTACTCTAATAGTCTGATTTAGGCCCTCATGCTCGGGATGTGAAAGTATTTCAAGAGCCCACAACCTCTCAAAGAAGCTATGGTAGGTGGATGATTTTCGGCCATTGAATTATCCTCTTCATGTTCCCTTTCACACCACTCAAGCACCATGTTGATAGCCAATTATCTGCATAAGGAACACAATAAGAGGATTAAAAACTTTTTTCATTCTTTGGATCTTTTTCATTGGGTAAAAATTTCAAAATTTTTTGAGCTTTGCAGTTCTCGCAGGTGCACTATGTGCATAGTGCGAGAACCTCGTAGGCTGCCCACGAGCCACCTATGAGAATCACCCATTCTCATAGGGCCCGTGAAGCATGTCTGTGAGAATGGAAACATGCATGTAGGGCTTTGAAAAACGACTTAAAACTGAAAATTTATCCAATGAAATTACAAAATTAAACCATGAAAGTGTTAAGGATGAAGAGCTTACCTATTTGTCGCAGACGACTCGTTGAATGGTCTCTCGTAGCTCCCACAATCTAATGCCGAACTTGGAGGGTAAAAGAGGGGTTTTTTGAGCTCAATAGTGGAAATGTAAAAATGTTGTGGTAAACAAGAGTATTTACTCCTTTTATTTACTTTTACTATATCATTTTGGTTTTTTATGATTATTTATCAATTAAACCCTAATCCCTAATGTCATGTTGAGTGTAATTCTTGCAGGCGTGATGACTTTGATGATCAAATACAGGGATACAGACATGTTTTTCTTTGTTATCGCGTGTCTTTGATTGTTTTTATGGTTTTTATATAAAAAACCTCGAGCGTGGTCTTTGTCCGTTCTTGCGCTCGTAAATACATGAGAATGCGATCGAGCATACTTTTATCACGTTTTCGGGCTCAACAAGGTTATACGAAAAAGGAACCCCACTGGAGTCCTCTTTAAGCTCTTTTTAGACTCTCTAAGCATGAAAATATCGCCGAGCGACCTTTCTATTTTCACTCTCGATAAAGTATTTGAAGTAAGCGTCTGGTGAGCGATAATTTATCTCTTTTTCGGTCTCATCCAGACTATTTTACGAAAAAGGAACTGAGAGAGTTCTCTTTTAAGTGTTTTTCCAAACTCTATAATCTTGAAAAACCTTCGAGTTTTATAGCTCTGGACCCGTTAAACAAACATTGCTAGACCCGTGATGGGACCGAACCACTCCTTCTTAGGGTTCGTTAAAAATACTCCGAGGGACTCGTCTAAAAGATGAGCTTACATCAACAAGCATATGCTATCCTCCTCAAGCTTGCGTAAAAATAAAGAGGTACTCACCAGAAATGGTGGGGGAAAATTTGGGAAAGGGATATGTTTTCATTTTCGTATTAATTGGCAGTAAGTGTCTCTCTTGAACTTGACACCCCCTATTCATCATTTGAATCCGGTTTGGGAAATCCATTTGTCTCTCATTCGATTTGCTACAAGGTCATTCCCTGTGTCGTCTTTGAGTCAATGTCGCCAAATCATTGGTCATGTCGTTCATATGTTCAAGAGAAGTCCATCTAAAACCTATATTGAGTCAGCCATCTGCAGTTGTCCATTCTTTTCATGTCGGCCTTCCCTGTGTCCGGTCCAATTTTAAAAATGCTCTGTTTCACCTTCAAAATCTGTACTCATTTAGTGTCATTGATGGGGGATACATCAAGGCCTTCCTGTTAAGAGTTTTGTTCCGTCGACTTCATTTTATTATCCGGAATCAAGACTTAGAAATTATTTGGTACCTTGGAGCTTGCATGCCTCAATGGCAGGTTTCCTCGCTTTCAACAATGGGTTTACATCATTGACCCCTGATTGAAAGATTTCATCGAATGTTCCACTTCAGCTCACTTATTCACACTCGATGGATTGTACTAAGGTACCTTGGGAGTCATTGACATCAATGGTGATTTCCCTCACACTTGTTAACGGTTTCATCAATGACCAGTAATCAAGTGGTTTCTATCATGTTCGACTTCAACATATGTAATCACATGGTTAGATTCATACTTTGGGCGACGATATTGAAGACCCTGGATACTATATTTGTGATCCAGGTTGCGATGGAGTATGTATAATTTGTTACACATAGATCCACTATGTATGTCTCGTGGCTATGCCGTCTTGATTTCAAAATTTCTCACATAGATCCACAATGTATTCTGGTGGCTATGCTATATTTTGACGACATGAATCTATAGTGTATGATTGGTGGCCATGACCCTTGTCTATAATGTCATCAGTCTGTGATCTGAGTATGGGAATGCCTACCTCAGAATTGATATATATGATATTTTGCAGATGCTTGGTTGTTCACAGGTTTTCGATTAGATGTGCTCCTGGTTCTCGACACACACATGCAGCTTACAAAGTCTATCGGTTGTCACTGGTTCCAACCTCATACTTTGGGGGGCATTCTATTACCCATGATTTTGGTCATCGGGATGATGTATTGATGATGGTGTACTCAAGATCTTCATAAGAACTTTCTCCTAAGAAAAGTTACTTTCTTCTCTTTCCAGAAATATCATTTTTGAAGGAGGTTCACAGGCTGCTAATACATTTGCCTACGAGAATGACCTATTCTCACAGGTTGCCTTAAGCCAACGTGCGAAAAGTTTGCACTGTGTTGAACTGCTAGGGTGCAAACTCTTTATAAAGTAAGTAAAACAATGAATTATCGATGCTTCTAGAAGGGAATCTTCTAGAAGGATGAGATGGCATTCGAATGGTTATCCTAGTACTAGATTCCCTGATATTTTGAGATCATTCTTATCCAAGTAACTAATTCATTATCTCCTATATATTGAGGGAATTCTCATGGAAAAGGTTAAGCAAGAAAGGTTAAGAAAGATTCATTGGAGAATTGGTGAAAGATTGTGTGAAGGACTGATGCTACAGTAGCTTGGAGACTCCAGCAAGTTTATCCAAAGGAGTTGATCTTCTTCATGCAAGTGAGCAAGTGTGTGTGTCAAAGCCAAGGGCCATCGAAAGGAAGTTTGCAACATCAAGGCTCAGGTTGTAATATTTACTTTCCATTAATATGATACAGTAATATGTCCCTTTCCCATAAAGCTAATTCCACTTTATTGTATAATTCCTTGATCATATACATAAATTGATTGTTGAATAGATTGTGCTTTCTTCACTTTGGTTGGTTTGTGTTGTCTTGGTATTGGCTACACGAGATCACTGGAGTAAAGCAGGAGCAAAAAATACCAAAGGAAGCAATAATAAGGTATGTTCTTTGTTCTTGCCTCCTATTTAATTTAATGGTCAAAATCTAGGGAAAGAGTCATGTTTTGTCTTGCTTTTTTCTAGATCCAGGTGGATCTAGGGAGATTGGTTTGTGTCCACACTTATGGATTTATCCAATAAAAACCATTAGTATAAAGTACAACATCACTGGAAGAACAATTGGAGCCAATACTCTAGAATCCACAACAGTGTGCAAAACTACTACAAATTTTCTTTGAAAAGACATAGGTTCTCCCCCTACTTCCAATGACTACAAAGACCAGAATCACACAATAATTGTGAGGTCCATATCCAAGGAAAGAGGAATCGAATACACCCTTAGAACACTCCATGGCTAGAATACTACCTCTTCAAGCTATATTACCCTTGGACACCACTATTACATTTGTAAAATTCACTCATTTTCCAACGCCACAACTAGTAGGCCTAATCAGATCTTCTACAGATGAATTATAGCTATTATAACCCTAAAATGCACCATACAAGTTTACCTGGCATCAGGCCAACTCATTCCTCTTCCTAGCCAAAGCCATGCTGAGTAATTCCTCAAAAAACCACTTAAAACAAGCAACCTGCGCCCTAACTTCTCACTGGGCGTGGGCAACCGCTTGTTGTCCCTTTACTGCACGCGGGCATCCGTGGGCTAGCCCAAAACAGCCCGCGAGTACCTAACAAAGCAAAAAATCAGAGAAGTTTCCGCCGAGACACGAGGCTTTTTGTCAGTTAACTGAAACTCTCCGCCATGCATGGCCGAGAGTTCGCCTAAAACCGTAGCTCTTCCTAGCCTATAAAAGGAGGGGTAGGGGTACTAATCAAAGGAGGAAAAAGGATAGCAAAGAAACTCTGCCAAAATTGCCAAGCCTATTATTGTCCCCCACCCTTTAGCTTTGCCTTAAGCTTCAGGAGAACTTCATGTTGCAACAGTTGGACGACAAGAGAAGAGGAGGAGCCCAGGATTAGGATCGAGGAACGGTGGCCAGTCTCAGAACTCATTGTAAGTGATTCATTTTGAGACTAATGAAAAAGATGCTTTTCCCGTCCCAAGTTCATGAATATCATCTATGTTATTTGATTTATGTATTATTTCTAACCCTATAGTAGATTAGTAGAATGCATGTGTGGTCTTACCTTGATTGCAGGAATCTTTGTAGAAGGGGCAGCAGCAGCAAGGAAATAGAAGGCTCAACGGAGGATCTACCTCAATCATCGTTAAAAAGGTGAGTCGATTCTTCCATTGTTTGCTCGAAAAAGGGTTGAGATTTTGGGTAGGAGGTTAAAAGTTAAAATCTTAAGGGTCAGGATCTGCGTATAAGTTTAGAGGCCTAGCTTATTAGTCCGTAGGGTAGAATACCCCACAACAGAATTGGAGACTCCACTGGGGATATTTTACTCTTAGGGTTTCCGGGTTTGGTGAAAGATCTTTTTGGTAGTTCAAAGAATTAAGTTTCTGTTTCTTTGCTTATTTTTTGTTTTCTGTTAGTCGAAAGCTAGCAGAGAGCCTGGTTATCAATACCAGTT